>PVKA01025110.1:0-33386 GCA_004027165.1 Ctenomys sociabilis
TTTTTTTCCATAATTTTATTGAGAAACAAATAGCAATGAGACAATTTCAAATCAAATTAGTAGGACAGTTTCAATAATTAATACATTGCACATTGTTTTCTTAGTGGTTATTTGTTGTACAAGATGCAGACATGATATTCTATTTACAAACGCTATTAGAACAGATCCCTTTATTCACTGAATTAAGAGAATGTAGCTGTATATCTATCTTAACCATTTTGAATATACAGATATAAAATGGTCATTCATTTGTACCCCCTTTTTTATTTCGCTTTGTCAATTCAATATTGTAAGTGTGTGAATTCAGCAAAATATTCCAAAATAGTCCAGTAGTCCATAATAGTATTGGGTTTTCCATATGTCTGGCAATGTCAGAAGTTATTGACTTGAGTCCTTTATAGCTCAGCATAATAATATGGCTTTACTTCTTATACTTTGTTTTTATACTATTTTGCTGGATGGTTAAGAACAAGATAAAGCAAGACCTATGTAACAAGAATTGTAGCTTTTGTATCTGATTAAGGTCAGTCAAATCCCATCAGGATTTATCCTGAGACCCTGTACCACAGTTTTCAGATCCTTTGTCAGTGTCAGCCATGCGGATGAGTCATGGTCACTGCTTGAACAATTTGCTTTCTGTGAAAGCCTAAGAGAATGTTTTCTCTCCAAGTGTTTTCTCTCCTTAGGCACACTCTACATCATCAATCACTTTCCTCTTTGGATCCATAATCTCCTTGATCAGAAAATTTGGGACACAATTGAGTTGCATGATGTTATAGTACAGGTTCTTCTATGTCCTGAGTCTTCACTGACTTTGAAAGGCTAGGGCCAAAATGATGGTTGTCTTTTCAGCCCTCCTTTTACTCTAATTTTTGGTCTGCAAACTTAGGTTGTTAACCCTCTGGAAGAGAAGCTTATTGTTACTGCCCTATAACATAGGCAGTTGAGCTTACCCTCACTATCTGTCTGAATATCAAACATTTTAGTCTTAACATGGAACAGGTAGTTTTCATCAAGTACTGATATGTTTAACTTTAAGTCCCTACAAAATATAATGTAAAAAAATTTAAAAAATTAAAATATATTTTAAAAATAGGAATAAACAATTATATATATTTACACATGAGTTTAGAAATCTAACCGTATACAGCATTGTAGCAGGACAGTCCTATAACACTCCTTTTCCTGTCTCCTGCCTTCATTCACCACCCCCCTCCTTTTTAAGCAAACATCTACCCAACAGATAGCTCGGCAGCAACCAGCACATTACATATATTTGAAAGAAATCTTCCCATCAGTTACGATTGATTTTTTTATAAGAACCCAGAACACTGTGTTTGAATCTCTTTTGCATTAGAGTAACTTGCTTCTTATTTTGTACTTCTTCCTAAATATGGAAGAATTCTCTCTTAATTTTCTCTGTAACCATCCCTATATCCAGCCTGCACTTAGTATAGTACCTCCCACATAAGATACCAAATAAATACTTTGCTTAAACTAAAATGGTCCCTTTTGGATGTTAGATACTCATTTAACAAAAGTTTTTTCAAATCTTATTTAAAGAGTAAGGATAGTGTGTGTGTGTGTGTGTGTGTGTGTGTTATCTTTAATGGTTGGAAAACTATTGCCTTTTATAAGAGAATTTATATCAGAATACAGTAAAAATATTCATGTAAAGCCAACTCCATTGCAGCTGTAATATCCAACAATATTCACATGATTACAAATATTTGCCCAAAGCAACTTAAAGCAAAAGGTACATAAATTATGGCACCAGGAATATGATTTACTAAGGTTCAATTTACATATTGCAAAATATATCCTATCTAGAATACAGTTTTAGGGGGTTAGAGAGATAGCTCAGTGGAATAAGTGAGTACCAGGCAAGCTCAAGATCCTGAGTTTGATCCCTGGTACCACCAAAAAGAAATTGTATAATAGAACACAGTTTTATAAGGCTTGAGCAACTTACCTAACTGTATAACCTCCACTATAATAAAGAGAAAAACATTAGTTGCTTTGTGCTCTGTGGCAGTGAGGCTTAACTGTGCCAGCTCAGTTGGCTCAGGAACCACCTAGGGGACTGACAGAGCACACTTCTGTGGGTGTGCCTGGTTGGGTTGTATCAGCCAGGATTCTATGAGAAGAACAGAATTGAAGATAAAGAAATGTAAATATGAACATAAACAAAGCAAAGATTATTTCTTCTTTCCTGTGTTTTCTATTATGCTTCAGTTCTAAAATGTCCCTCTGAGGCCTCAAGTGTTCGGAAGTGATAGGACTGTGGGGTAACTAGGCTCACCTGTGGACTCCTCCACAGAGGAGCTCAGTAACTAAATGTACTATTAGCAAGCGGGGCCTGTTTGGAAGTGGGTCGCTGGAAGCATGATAGGGAAGGGGGGTATTCCTGTCCCTAGCTGCTTCCTTATCTGTCTGTCTGTCTGTCTGTCTGTCTGTCTGTCTGTCTGTCTGTCTGTCTGTCTGTCTATCTATCTATCTATCTATCTATCTATCTATCTATCTATCTATCTATCATCTATCATCTATCTACCACGCCATCACCATCATCATCGTCATCATCATCATCACCGCTACCTATCTGTATTTTTCTCCTCTCTGACTGTTATTAGGTACACATCTTTCCTCCACTCAGCTCTTCCATCAGGCTCTTTCTGCCTGAAAATTGCCTGACATGGACTGAGCCCACTGAAACTGTGACCCAAATTAAACCTGACCTTCTTTAAATTGTTGGTGATGGGTATTGTCAGCAACAGGGAAATAAACACATTCCCTTTCATAAGATTCACCAGTAAGTTAATGTGATGCCACAGCATTTAAGTAACAAGAAATCAGGAAGAAAACCGAACACCACCAAAGGACTTTAAATTCTTCCTTGCAGAAATATTGTTTTTTAATTTTATGCATGATCATCCATGTCCCATTAGGCAGAAGTACATTTTTGTTCCTGTCTTCATTTGGATTTAGTATCGTCCAAAGGTATGTGCCAAGTTGCCAAAGGATAGGTTGAAGATCATTGTTAGTGTCACCTCGATTATTCAAGCACTTAACCACATATTACACTAGCTGTGTCTCTAAAGGTAGGTTGTGGTTATTATGTATAATCAATGTACTTTAAATAAAGGAGGTTATTCTAAATAATCAGTTAGCCTTTATCCAAGTCAGATGAAAGGGCTTAAAGGTGGTACCAAGACTTTTCCTGGAACAAAACGTCCACCCCTGGACTGAAAGAACAGTCTCAGCTTAAGAGTGTGTAGCCTTTCCGTACTGAGGGCTCATCTTAATGCACTTTGGCTTAAGTTCTTTCCTTGTAAAAATAGTAACCGCCACCATCTTCTTATTTTGAAGCTTTTCTATAGCCCTTCACCTTCCTTTATGCCTCTTACTTAGTTTAAAAGGTATTAACAGTATAAGTAAAAATAAACAGAGGATACCAAAAGTTGATAACAGAGATTTTGTGACTATCCCCAGAAAACCCTCAAGTCTTGTCCTTGATTTACAGTTTCTGGCTCTGAAGCAGGAAACAGTTTGCTTTGCTGCTTTACTTATTTAAGAGAAGGGCTTACTAAACACTTCTTATATTAATTTTTCATTCTCTGGGCTATTTCATACTCATTTGAAGGATGATATGAGGCAGAGAAATATGTTTCTTTCTCCTTTTTTTGCAGCCAGTCCTTTCTCCTGAGGGATTGCTCAGTCCCTGGTTATTTTCTCATATTTTTAGCTGAAACTGAAAATTGCATGGATTCAAATTATAATCAATTTAATATTGCTAATAAGTAACATTTTTTGGCCCAATAATATGAATATTTCTAATTTTCACAGCGTTACTGTTTTGTAATACCTAAGCTCAACATCATGGTTACATTTCTCTTGGCTCATTTATTTTAAGATGAGCAAAAAGAAACTCCACAAAATGAATGCTGTTGACATGAATGTTAAGAATGTAGGATGATTAAAATGACCCTGAAAGAATGTTATTCTCTAGTTCTATATAAGGAATGATACTTTTATGCAAAGAAATGGATTCCAGGGAGACTATTAAAACAAAATGTCACAATGTTATCTTCTCATGATAGTGAATCTATTCAAATTTCCAAGTTTTTGCAAACAAATTTACTAGAATACTTCAGACCTCTGGGAATTAACGTGTTTAGATTGTTTTTGCAGTCATCACTCAAACTCAAGAAGCACAAGAGTGACTAATAAATTGATGAATCTGGGTTTATAATAGAGGACGATTGAATAAACAAGATAATGTGAAAATTTTTAATTCGACGTTTTTACTAACCATGAAAAACAGCTGCTGTATCCAGCACAGAGCTTGAGAAACCCCCAGGGGAAGGATGATGAAGAGATGAAGGCCATGGTGGAAGTGCGGAAGGCTGAGGTCAGGTGGAACACTCTTCCTTGCTAGGAGAAAAGAGCCACCCAACCACTGCAGCTTCTTTATTTACACGCTCAGCAGGCTGATGTCAGGTGAGACTGCCCTGCTTAGCAACATGTTCACCTGGCTCACCTTGGGCTCACCATGTTCTCAGAGCTGGCCTACCTCTAGCCCACATGTGTGATTGGTCTTCAGCTTCTACCACTCCCCACAAGGAGCTACCAGATTTATGACTGTGCCAGACATGTTAAGAATCAACTATGTTGTAATAATAGTAGTATACCATGCTATGGAGAGAAAAGAAAGTCTTTTACTAAGTTTTCCATTGCTGTGACAAACTATTTCTGCTCCTAGTTCTGTGTATGACTGTCTGGCAGCATCATTGCTGGGCCTAGTGTGAGGGTGAACATCATGGTAGAATAGTGTGATAGAGAAAAATCATTCCTCTTATGGTGGCTGGGAAACAGAAAAAGCCAGAGATACAAGGAGCAAACATAGGCATACTCCCCAAGAATATACCCCCAAGGACTCTTCAGCTAAGTCCCACCTCTAAGTCTATTTGACCTCCTAATGCCCCATCATTTTATGAACTCATTGCTAGATTAACCCATTCATGAGAACCAAATGCTTTCCCAAAGACCTGTGTCTTAACATTGCCGCATTAGGATCCATGCCTTTGACAGACGAGCTCTTTGGGGGATATTTTAAATCCACACAATAACAGAAATATTGCATAACTTCAAAAAATATAATTGTCTATGTTCACATTTCATGAGTGCCTCTAAGTCCCTTGCCTCATTTCTTTCAAACAGCTGTTTTTGAAACTGGAAGAGAAATCTGTCCAGAAGAAAATAGAAGTTAAGATTTTCATAGTTCCTCTAGAAATAATATTCATCAGAACTACTCAATGACTTATTTGTTCTTTAGGTTTTAATACTAGATAGATAGATAGATAGATAGATAGATAGATAGATAGATAGATAGACCAAGCTCATGAAATTTAAATATAACTGAATTTTGAAGCTATGATAAAAATGATAAATATCTCTTAAGTTAAAAAAAATTGAAAGGGGCTGGAGATATAGCTCAGTGGTAGATGGCTTGCCTAGCATGCACAAGGCCCTAGAATCATGCCTCAGCACTACGAGCACAACATAAAAATTTTAAATAAAAAAGTTTAGAGCAGATCCTCATGTCTCATGAATATTTAATTTTAGAATGAACCCACCATATTATTTCTTATGATAAAATAAAACAGGGCCAGCCAGATAGCTCAGCAAACTAAAGTACCTGCTTAGGTAAAGCTCAGCGCCCAGGGTTTGATTCCCTGGCCTGGATGCCAGCCTCGCCCACGGGGCACACTGAGACAGGGATTGAAACTGGGCATAGTGGCATGTACCTGCAATCCCAGCACTTGGGAGCCTGAAAACAGGAGAATCACTGTAAGTGCAGTCTATGTGGTGGGACTCTGCAAACTCTACTAAATACATAAAAAGGAAAAGAAAAGAAACACCAACTTATTTGTATATCAGTTATTTATCCCTCACTAGCTTTCTCACTTCTAGCAAGTCATGTGGCTTCTATAGGTCTTGGTTGTCTCATGTATAAAAAGGGAATTGTGATCAAACTTATAACTTAAAGTATTGCATATAATTTATTCAATTGAGACCAAAACTCAGGCACCTGTGTGAGTGAGACAATCTTCCATGCCACCCAAACCCTTGTAACCTTCCAGAACCCCCGCACCCAAGCCTGCCGAGTAAGTGAAAACTATTGTGACTCTCTTGGGGACCTCGATCCAGCTCAGCCCGGCCTAGTGAGTAGGTGGGAGAGCTTCCAGCTTCCCTGTACTCGCTGGGCCAAGGGAACAACAAATGTGGCACCACAAGTTCACTGTTGTTCCAGAGGGGCACAACAGGTTCACTTCCAAGGGCTGCAGCAGGAAGGAGCTGAACATATTAACTATAGCCAGGCCAGGAATAACTGGATAAATTAAAACTTAATAGATCTACACCCCAATTTCAGTAGGTGCTGAGGTTATACCTGCACCAAAGCTATACATCGCATAGAGGTCAGTGCTATATGAAAAGATGATTTTTTTTAAGACACCTTAACAGGATGGATTCGATAAATTAATACATTGCAAACTGTTTTCATAATGTTTTGGTATTATACAAGGTACATACTTACAAACATTATTATACCAGATGTCTCTTAACCGTAAATTAAAAGAGTGTAGCTGTTTACATATCTTATTTTTTATAGCTGAATTACATCAAAGATTCAGTAATTAATACTTTCTACTTTATTATTTTCCTAGTGGTTGTTCATAGCACTAGAAGCCAACATAATATCCTGTCCAACCCCCATTAGTGCAAATCTTGCCTCTCATAGAATTATGTAGAAGCATGGCGTATCTATCCCAACTGTACTGACCATACACACACATCATGATTTTTCCTTTCTATACCCCTTCCTTTGTCTAGACCTGTCAAAAGTGTCTTAAAACTGTCTCACTGATATTTGTACTTCAATGAAATTTTAAAAAAGAAAATACATATACAAATGAGCAATATATGTACACTTGTATCAGTACTTTTTACAACTAAAAACATATTTTGCTGAAATGCTAATTTGAATGTACAAAAATGCTTATATGATGAAAATCATAGCAATATTATTTGTATGATGTCAATTATTTTAAAAAGTTATTTACCCATTAGTATAGACCTTGTTTAAAAATTATATGTACGTAAAATAGAAAATAAAATACAACTATTAGGGGAAAAAGAAAAGGAAAGATGACAAGGAGCAAAATGCAATGTCAGGCCTTGAGCCCACCCATATCAAGTGCAGAGAACACTAGTGCAGTTGAAATGAATGAATTTGAAGTAAAGAAACAACAACAAAAAGGTATAGACCTCAGGGCAGAATTAATTCCTGAAATTAAAAAAAAAAAAAGTCTGAATTCATAGTATCTGAACTAAAGAATTTAATATAGAAACATATAGGGGAAACCCAATGCCCACACAGAACAAGTGCAGAAGACACTAGCTCACCTGAAATATATGAATTAATGACATAAATAAACAACAGCAGAAAGGTATAGAGGAATTTAGAGCAGAAATAATTTCTGAAATAAAAAAAAAGAAATCTCTGAATTCATAGCATCTGAGGAATCAAATATGGAAACATATGGAGGAAACACAACCTGAAAAAAACTCTGCAGTAAAAGAATTAATAACTGCCTCTAGAAGAAGACATTGATAAAAAATAGAGAAGACTGGAAATATGATGGATTCTTTGAATGAGAGATACAGGAAAGAAATAGATAGCACGAAGCAGAGTCAAAGAGATATACAAGAACTTAAAATCTCAATCACAAGTTTGCAAAAACCATTTGAGTGAAAGTGAAGACAGAGTTTCAGATCTTGAAGATGCTGGTGCACCTAGTGAAAAGGTGAGAAAGGAACTTAAAAACAACTAGGATTCAGGAAAAAAATAATCCATCCCCTGCAAGACAATGTAAAGTTGAACAATGTGAGACTAATAGGCATAAATGAGAAAGAAGGAGCCAATACAAATGATATAAAAAGAATATGGGCAGAAGTAATAGCAGAAAACTTCCCAAATATGAGGAAATAATCTAACATTCAGGTAACTGAAACATACAGAATGCCAAATAACTTCAACCCAATTAAAAACTGGCGTGTAGACATAATAGTCAGTAACCCAGAAATCCAACACAAGAATAATATACTGAAAGCTGCTAGAGAAAAGAAGCAGATCACATTAAAAGGAAAACCCATCAGAATTAGAACTGACTTCTCTTCACAAACCATGAAGGCAAGGAGAGCATGGAGCAGAGTACTTCAAGTCCTCTATGAAAACAAATTCCAGCCCAGAGTACTATACCCTGAAAAGTTTGGTGGAGAAGTGAAATACTTCCATGACAAAGAACAACTATATAGGACAAATCTTAATGGGCATGAAAAATCTAATATCCAAAACCACAGTCTTAACAGCAGACCTTAACACCACCGTATCTCAAAAAGATAGATCAACCAGACAAAAAATTAGCAAAGAACTAGCAGAACTAAACCAGAGCTTGGAACAAATGGACCTGGTGGACATATACAGAGTGTTTCACCCAACCACAGATGAATACATATTTTTTTCAGCCGCACATGGGTCATTTTCTAAAATAGACCACACACTAGTCCATAGGTCATGCTTAAGTATACACAAGAAAACAGAAATTATCCTATGCATAGTATCTGACCACAGTGCAATGAAACTGGAAATAAACAACAAAAGAAACCAGAAAAAAACCCTAAATACATGGAAATTAAACAAAATCCTACTCAGCAATCAATAGGTCACAGATGAAATTAAACAAGAAATTCAACAATATCTACAATTCAATGAAAATTCAACCACAACTTATTGGAATTTATGGGATGTGATGAAAGCAGCCCTCAGAGGGAAAATCATAGCTGTGAACTCACATATTAGGAAAACAGAACAGGAACAAATAAATTGCCCTAATGGTGCAATTCTGACATCTAGAAAAGAAAGAGCAAACAAAGCCCATAAAGATTAGAGCAGAAATTAATTAAACTGTGATGAGGAAAACAGTTCAAAGAGTTAACGAATCAAAAAGCTGGTTCTTTGAAAGACTAAATAAAATTGATAAGCCTGTAGCTAACTTCATCAAAAAGAGGAAAGAAAAAATTCAAATACAAGTAATAAGTAATGAAAGGGGTGAAATCACCACAAACCCAGTGGAAAATTCAGAAGATTATCAATAGCTACTTTGAGAATCCTTATGCTCACAGAATATAAGACACAAAAGAAATGGACAGATTCCTAGAAAGGTACAAATTAGCAAAACTGGATCAAGAAGATATAACAACTCTAAATAACCCAATGACAGCTGATGAAATATGAAATGTAATAAAAAGCCTGCCGAAAAAGAAAAGTCCATCCTGATGGATTCATAGCTGAAATCTGCATGAAACTGATAGAAGATATAATCCCTACACTGCTCAAACACTTCAGTGAAATTGAAAAGGAAGCCGTCCTCTCAAAATCATTCCTGGCGTCAAGTATTACACTGATTCCAAAGCCAGGGAAGACACAACTGAAAAAGACAACTATGGGCCAATTTGTTCATGAACATAGATGCAAAAATCCTCAATAAAATCCTAGCAAATAGAATACAGCAAATCATCAAGATGATCATACACCATGACCAGGTAGGATTCATCCCAGGGATGCAAAGATGGTTCAATATTCAAAAATCTATAAATTTAATATACTATATTAATAAACTGAAATCTAAAAACCACATGATCATCTTAATGGATGCAGAAAAAGCTTTTGACAAAGTCCAACACTCATTCATGTTTAAAGTCCTACAGAAAATTGGAATACAAGGCCTCTACTTCAATTTGAGAAAAGCCATCTATGACAACCCAACGGCTAATGTAATTCTAAATTGGAAAAAACTGAAATCTCTTACTTTCAGATCTGATAGAAGACAAAGATGTCCTCTATCACCCCAACTATTCAATATTGTTTTGGAATCATTAGCTACAGCCATTAGACAAGAGGGAGTAATACAAGGAATAAGAATAGATAAAGAAGAAGTTAAATTATCATTATTTGCAGATGACATGATACTTTCTTTAGAAGACCCAAAAAAAACTCCACCAATAAGCTAGCAGAATTGATACACAAATTCAGTAGCATAGGAAGATACAAAGTCAATGCTCAAAAGTCAATAGCATTCCTCTACATAGATAACAAACACATTGAGAGGGAAATTAGAGAAACAATACCTTTTACAATAGCACTGTGGAAAATGAAATACTTTGGAATTCACTTATCAAAGAAGTAAAAGATCTTTTTATGGAAAATTACAATACTCTAAAAAAAGAGATCATAGAGTATTTCAGAAAACAGGAAGATATTCCCTGCTCCTGGAACATCATGAAGATGGCCATCTTCCCAAAATTCCTCTACAGATTTAATGCAATCCCTATCCAACTGTGACCAATATACCTCCCAGACCTAGAGAAATTGTTCCTAAAATTTATTTGGAACCAGAAAAGACCTCAAATAGCAAAGGCAATCCTAGCCAACAAAGACAAGACAGAGCCACTAAAATTTCTGACTTGAAATTATACTACAAAGCAACTGTGATAAAATGAACATAGTATTGACAATGAAATACCTGAGGATCAATAGAATTGATTGGAAGATCCAGAGGCCTCTACAAACACACTCAGTCACCTGATCTTTGAGAAAGGGACCAAACAGGCCTACCGAAGAAAGATAGTTTCTTTAACAAATGGTGCTAGAAAAACTGGCTCTCTATGTGCTGAAAACTAAAACTTGACCTAGGTCTATCATCATGCACTAAGCTAACGTCAAAATGAATTAAAGATATAAGCATTAAAACAGAAGCACTAAATCTCATGGAAGAGAAAGTAGGAGTAACTCTTGAAGAAATAGGTGGTAGGCAAAGTGTTCATGAAGAAACATGAAATTGCATAGGAAACACTTGAAAGAATTAACAACTGGGACCAGCTCTTATTGCGAAGTTTTTGCACATCAAAAGAAATTACCAACAATGTGGGAAGACAACCCACAAATTTTGAAAAAATCTTAACTAATAAGTACTCAGACAAAGGTCTGTTCTCTAGAATTTATAAAGAACTAAAGTACATTATGGCCCCAAAATTTGAAGACCCAATCCAAAAATGGGCATCTGAGATAAATGCATACTTCTCAGAAGATGAAACTAAAGTGAAGAAATATATGAAAAAATGCTCCACATCACTAGCCACCCATGAAATGCAAGTTAAAACAACACTGAGATACCATCTCACCCCCAAAAGAATGACCATCATAGACAAATCAACTAGCACCAACTGTTGGAGTGCCTGTGGGGAAAAGGAAACTCTTCTCCAATGCTGGTGGGAATGTAGACTGGTACAACCATTATGGAAATCAGTGTGCAGACTCCTTCAGAAACTAGCACTGGAAATCGCAGTCAAACCAGCTATCCCCTAGTGGGAATTTTCCCAGAGGGCCTGAAAACATCATAACATAGTGATGTACATGTACCTACGTTTATAGTAACACATTTTGTGGTAGCCAACTCTTGGAAATAACCAAGATGCCCATCACCTGAGGAATAGATGAAAAAGATATGGGTTTTTTTTTTTTTTTTGGCAGAACTGGGGATCAAACTGAGGCCCTTATGCTTGCCAGGGAAGCTCTTATTCCATTGAGTCATCTCCCTATCCCTGATGTGGTGTTTTTATACAATGGAGTATTACTGAGCTATAAAGTATGATAAACTCGAAGACTTCATATTTAAGTGGATGCCACTTGAATATACACTCATATGTGAAATAAACTAGACCCACATGTGCAAATATCATATAATTTCCCTAGTTTAAGAAATCAAAAGAAGAAATACAAATAGAAAAGTTAACACAACTAAAAGGAAAGCAAGAATTGAACATTGGACAATGAGAAGAAGGTAAGGAGAAAAGCTGGGAAAGAGGACAGGGACAAAGACATACATTTGTACACACAAAATGGGTAAGGCAATGATCCTGAGAAACATCAGCAGGTTTTTGAAGGTAGCAGTTAATTGGTAGGATCCTCAATCTGACTATCTATGTATGTTGATATCTGTGAACCAAGCAACTGTATTGAAAATAGCAATGTGTAATAAAAGGGTCACATTTGTAATGCCTGTCATTCTGGTCTGCTAAATACATACTACCTGTCATGACATACCAATTATTAAGTTTTTATGGGTAATAAATGAAAGAAAAAGACAGGAAAAAATGTTACTGGATGGTCCTGCTACAATGCTGTATATGGTTAGATTTCTAAATTTCTGTGTAAAAATATGTGTCTATTACTATTTTTTAAATTTTTTTTCCTCATATTCTGTAAGGACTTAAAGTTCAACACATCAATACTTGCTGGAAAATACGCTTTCCACGTTATGCCTAAGATGCTTGATATTTAGACAGATAGTGAGGGTAAACTGAACTGCATTTGTTACAGGGTTATAATCAGCTTCTCTCCTGGAGGTCTAACAACCTTTGCAGATCAAAAGTGGATGGATGGTCCAGTACGAATGAAGGGCACTGGTCCTGCCTCCTCCCTCTGGCCAGACTCTTATCTCTACCTGCCATCTCCACGGAGGAGCCCTGAGTAATCACGACTAAAGGAAAATACTCAGCCTATTGCTGGACATTGGCCCAGGTCTCTTTGTCCTTCTTCAGCCATGACCTTCCTTCCAGTGATTGTACCTCAATAGAAACAGACTTTAGAAGATGTGGTGCTTTAGCTATAACTGAGATACTACAATATATTCAGGTTGCTTACTAATCAAGGTTACTCTGAGACTGACGTTTTACAAATGTAATATATTCTTGTTCACGTACAAGAATTGAAAGGTATTCCATTGGTTTAATCTGACTAAATGCTATGTATTTCATGATAAGTGTCAGTTAATCTGGTTGATTTCTGATGTAACTCATGTATTTCATGCTCATAGTTAATACAGGTGTGATGTCTCTTAACTACAGCTAGAGACTCATAGCAAACTGTCAGACTCCATGAATGAAGAGGTCTAAGAGCTAGGAAGTTACTATTGCTAGGCCTCAAAGTTTATAAATGTACCTGTTAGCTGAAATGTTCATGCTTTGATTATATGTGCTCCAATTTCTCAGAAAATTTGTTCTTTCCTAGAAGATACCAAAACTCAAGTAATCATGCAGATAAAATCTATAGCAGATATGCTTGATTACTTTTAGATTCCTTTCACTGGGATCCACCAGATTTTGTCTATAGAGACATAGTAAGACAGGTTTCCTGCCTCATTACAAGAGAAGTTACCTTCATGTTCCTTGGGCAGGGCTAAGTGTGGGAGGTCTTAAAACCAAAAAGTTATATGTTGTTCTGTGGACCCCAGTATGTGACATTAGCTGAAAAAGTTAGAAGGGTTTGAAGGAATAAATTTGTGTGAGTTGAGGTGTTTCACAGTGAAAAAGGATATAGATGGAAATTAAGGATGTTAATGCTAGCAGCCTGCAGGAATGCAGAGAGAAGGGACATCTCAAGTAAAAAATGTCCAAAGCTGCTAGAGAAGAGAAAAAAAAAGAAAGTGACTCATTATGGAGTCAGAGGAAGTTTCAGATTGAGGTGGTCATGGGTCTTCCCCTCTCAAGCCTGAGGGAACCCATGTTAATTGCCAATATAAGAAAAAAACCTGTTAAACTTTCAATAGGCACTTATGCATATTTGTCCGTAGTTACCTAGCCAGTGGCCCACTTACAAACTGGAAAGTACTCAGTGTTTTCCCTAGATCTGGCACTTCGTGTACCCCCTATGATGATAGAGTGGGTGAAACATAAGAGTAGGCCAGTTTATTTGAGACAAAACTCAGTGGCTATGGAAGATAAAAGGGATTAAACCCCATATTTAAGAGATTTCTGCCAATTGACCTACAAAAATTTCTAACTATTGTTCTTATATGCTGAGGTCTCCTGGACCTTATCATTTTTATGGAAAGTCATTGCTGTCACCTTGGTAAAAATCATTTTTTACTATAGTTATGATTATCCTGTTGATCTTATTTGGCATATGCATGTTTAATCGTTTCTTTGGCTTTGTCTTCTCCAGATTCAAAACTGTAGTGAAAATGCCTGATGTCTATTGAGGGCCTTTAGATAGAACCTCTGAAGAATATATCTGATTGCTGGTTCACAACTACAACCTCTTTCAGCCTGAAGAAGCCAGCGCGGTCATTGCCCATGGTTCCCTCATGGCAGTTCGGGTTACTTCTTTAGAGGGGGAATGTTGTAGGTAGATGAGTTAGATAGAAATATTCTAGGCAGTCAGACAGGGCCAGACCCTCCAGGAGACAAGATGGAAATCAAGGTGGCTTTACAACTGGGAAGGAACAGACACTCTCATATGGGCCACACCTCAAGACCAAGACAAAATGAGGAAACACAGCTACATACTTTCCTAGGGAGAGGTATCAGGGATTGATAATCTAAATACCTATCAATCACCTTGAAAGAGCCCAAATGAGTCACTAGCCCAACCCCCAAGAGGAAGAGACCCTGTCTTGTATTGGTGCCAGCTTGCTATGTGACTCAATTCCTCATTTGGTACTGGATTTAATCAATTTTACCTGAGCAATGGTGCTTATAATCCCATTGGTTGACCATAGTTTTGTCCCACCTCATGCCCACCTAAGTGAGTTCCCATGTCTTCTCCACCACCTTAGACCTGCCTTACCACATGGTTTTCCTCTATAAAAGTCCCTGGAAGAGACAGCTTCTGGGGGAACTACCCACACAGAGCCCCTATACTGTCTCTCTCTGGGACAGGAGCTTTCTTTCCCTCAATAAATCTATTCTGAAAATAAATGAATGAATGAATGAATAAATAAATAAATAAATCTATTCTGCTAAAAATAAATAAATAAATAAAGCAAATACCTGCATTTCACTGCTATCTAGGTGGAAATCCAATCTCGACGTACAGAATGTGTGGGCAACCAGAGGAGACAGCACTTAAGCTCTCCTGGGATGACTGTGGCATGAGAGCTAACTTTTGAGCTAAGCTTTACAGAATAGGAGGGAGTCTTCTAAGGATATTTGTGAATGTGAGATATCACATCTTTGACAGAAGGCTGAAGAAGGATAAGGCATGGATGCTCAGGGCAGGAGTAAACCAGGAGTCTTTTAAGAGTTGGTCAGGAATCATATACATGATATGAATTAGTTACTGCCTTGCTTATTATTTTGTTTATGCCACTAGAAATGAAATTTCATCAAGGCAAGGACTCAAATGGTTTTGCTTGTATTTATGTCTCCAGAAATTACCAAATTTTTTGAGGTATAAGATAAATATATACCAATTGAACAAATTAATCATTTGCCCCTTAATTTCCCAATTTACTTGCCTCTAATCTTGTTTGTATCTACCTCTGTGCTGTTTTGTTCATAGCATTCAGACTGTACTTTTGTGTGGCACTTCCATTCAATTAGAATCTCTTCATGGAAATGGACCCATATAGCAGCAGGCCCACAGAAGACAGGCATAAACACTTGCTGAATTCAAATATGTAAGTACAACAAATATGACAGTTGCTGGAAATAGAATACAGAAGGTGGATAAGGAAGGTGGACACAGCAATCGCAATGATTTTGTGTGACCTTGTATCTGTGCATCTGCATTCTGCTCCCACCTGACTATAAAAAAAAAAAGAAAGGCAGGCATGCAGACTTGATACATGTGACTATAGTGAAGGGTGTAAATGTCTTTAAAGAGTAGCTGTGAGAAAGCTGGGCGTGGTGGCACGTGCCTGTAATCCCAGCACTTGGGAGGCTGAGGTAGGAGGATTGTTGTGAGTTCGAGACCAGCCTAAGCTACAAAGTGAGCTTAAGGCTAGTAGCTGTGAGAAATATACAACCTTCCTACCCAGAACAAGTAACTCAAGTATTTAATTCATTCAGTTTTTATACTTCCACACAAAGAAAGCTCATGATTCTAATAAGACATGACACACTGATTTAAAGAGGTCAAAAATATTATTTCATTGAATGGCCATCAATGTCCTTTATTGAGACCCATTCCAGGAATTTTTTGCACATTATCATCCCTTCCTTTTACCAAACATGACCATTATATAAAAAAAGAACACTCTTTGACTTTTATGACTTCTTGTGATGTAGAAAAGTGACTTATAATAAGAAAATTACAGCATAAAACAAAATGCGATGGGTCATGCATGACTAGAACAGATAGTCCACTTGGGTCAGTAGTGCCAATGAGCTCATACCTAAGCTCCTAACATGATCAGCTGTGCTGTTTTCATATTCTTTATGTTTAGACTAACACCAGTATCCTACCAACCTAAGCACTATTGTATCCCAGCACCTAGTCCAGTGGCTTGCTTCCAACAGGCATTCCACAAATATTTGTGGGATGGAGAGCTGGATCCTGTCCTGTGCAGAAGGAATTTTGTTGTCTTGCCAATAATTGTGGTGTTTCTTTTGTTCCTTACATGTATATTCTTTGTACTGGCACTAGTTATATATTTATTAATTACTCATAATGTGTGCATGTGTGCATGTGTGTGTGTGTGTGTGTGTGTGTGTGTGTGTGTGTGTGTGTGTGTGTAAAGAAATGAGAGGCACAGAGTGAGTGGAATGAGAAAGAGTCTTGCTCTGCAGTCCCAGCTTGGCTTAAACTCACTTTGTAGCTCAGGCTGGCCTTGAACTCAAGGCAATTCTCCTATCTCAGCCTCCAAAGTGCTGGGATTACAGGCATTCACCACTATTTCCAGTTTCCTTAGTAGTCTTAGATGTGTCATCTGAGTGACTCCTCTGCACTGAAACTTCCCTCTAAAGTAGAAACATTTATTCTTCTGGTGTCCTGCCAAAGTTCTTGAATAGAAAGTGATAACTTGGTAGGCAATACAGCAAATGCAAGAACCTGTCCCTCTAGGCCCGTAATCAAGACAGATGACATGCTGGGATCCTGAAATTGCTTTGTGAGCTTTGCTGAAAATGAGTACTTGATAGGCCTCCTAACTGATGGTCATTGGACCTCATATGAAAGCAAGGGCTCCTTGTATCATCATCACAGTGATGGTGATGAGCTCTGGTTCATAAAATTAGAGCACTACATAGGAGTTATAATGATGTGTCAGACTTGTTCTTCTGCTTGCTTTTTCAATTACTTCTTTCATGCATTCCTTGGCACGGAGTAACAGGGTTTTGGCTCTGAGTGACTCAGGAACACCTGGAAATGCCCAGCTTCTGAGGGAAAGTTAGGCATGTGTAACCCATGTCATTACCCTATATTAACCATGAGAAATGCTGCTGGCAGCTTCATGGGGGACTTAAGTCTAGAAGTGATGAGAAAGTCATACATAGACTCTCATTTTATCATTTTAACTTAATGTGGAAATGCTAACATCCATCAAAGACTTATTAGTTATACTCTTTTGATCATATAAATGAATGTGTCTGTTCTTTTCCTGCCAGAGGACCAGGGAAGAAAGTATACTGAGAGAAGTGGAGAAGACTGCATGGAGAAGGGAAGGCAGAGCAGAGTTATGCATCACAGAAACACAAGCTTGGGGACAACAGGAAACAAAACCTGCTAAGAGTAGAAATTATATTAATTCCAAGTATTGTGCTGACTTCATACGTGAATGCACAATCAAATATAAACTTAATTTAAATCTTAGGGGAAAAACTTATGTGTCCAGGAGAAGTTTTAATTCTAAAAACAGAGGAGAGATTTGAGTCTTATCACAAATTTAAATAGTTAATTTTGTTTCACACAGTAAATTGGTTGGTCAAGATTCCTTACTGGTTATATAGTGAGGATACCAGATTGATTTCTTTTTTCTTTTCAGACCATTTTCTTTGTTAGTACACTTGTGTACTACATAATGTCGACATTGCTTGTGGGGAGTTGGTAGATGCACTCTTAATTCATTTTTTTATTTCTTTCCTTTCCTGTATTCTTCCTCCTCTTTTGAATCATTCACTGGAGAGCTGACAGTGTGCCTAGATGACCCAAATATTCATTGTTCTTCTTGGTGTCTTCGGCAGAATCCTCATGTTGGAGAAAGTGGAGCTGGACTAAGTACTCTGAATAGGAGAGTGACACAACTCCTACTAGGGTCCTTTTTCCACTGAGGAGAAAAAATGGATATATTTGATCCTTGAAGATATGATCGAGCAATGCCTATTACCCAACATTGCTCTGAAATAAGCCCCTTGAAATAAGCCCAATCTTAGACATGCTGAATTTCAGTAGGATTTGTGAGGATCTTTGGAGCTGTGCCAGGAATGTAGTACACTAGGAAAAATGCCCTGTGTACCCTTTGACTGAATGCAAAGTCCAATCTGTAAGTTTTAGCATGTTTGGAAAATATGAGAGTACTAGAAAGCTTTGAAAGGTGTAGATGAAGTTCATGAAAATCAAGACATAATAATAATTATATCAGGTGGGCATGTTAGGTAAAAAATGACTAAAAAGCCTCTGTACAGGCAAAGAATCAATCTGTACAGTGATAACCTGAAGAACAGGAAAATGTTTTTGCAGCTTCTCTTCAGAAACAAAAGTAATATCTAGAATATATAAAGAACCAAAAAACATTAAACTAAAAATTAAAGACCCAGTTAAGAAATGGGCCAGTGAGGACTGGGGAGATGGCTCAGTGGAATGAGTGCTTCCCTGGAAAGTGCAAGGGCTTGAGTTCAATCTCCAGTTCCAGGAAAAAAAAAAAAAAAAAAAAAAAAAAAAAAAAAAAAAAAAAAAAAAAAAATATATATATATATATATATATATATATATATATATATATATATATATATTTGAAGGGCCAACAAATAACTAAACAAGAGTTAATCACCTCTGGCCACTAGAGAATGTAAATTTAAGTAAATAATAAGATTCTAGTTTGCCCAGAAAGAATGACAATTAGCAAGAAATAAAAAAATAAGTTCTGGTGAGGCTGTGATGAATAAAGGAACCCTCCTACATCTTTAGTGGGGATGTAAACAAATAAAAACATTATGTACTTCAGGATGGAGATTTCTTAAAAATAACTAAATTTAGAAATTCTATATGCCCATGCTATCCCCCTTCTAGATATCTTCTTCAAAGAGTCAAAGACATCTCACTTCAGCAACACATGCATACCCAGTGTTACGGTTTTTACATAGGTGTCCCTCTCAGGCCTCATGCAGTCATGGGGTGGCTTCTGCAGTTTATGATTGATTATTGTGGGTGTGGATGCTTCACTGGCCCTGGGGAAGGTAATCTGCATTACAATGGGAGTAGGGGAAAGAGGCTGACCAGATACTTGAGCTGTAGCCACTCCCTTAGCTCTCTCTGCTCTTTGCTGTAAAGGTTGCTTTCTGCGGTGTGCCAGTCTGCCTTGGAGCCAGCAGAAACCTCAGTAACCGTGAGCTAAATAAATTTTTCCTTCCTTCATTTTAGGTATCAGGTATTTGTCCCAGCAACGAGCAGAGTAACTGAGACACCTGTGTTTATGGTAGCACAATTCTTAATAGCTAAATCCTACAAGCATCCTGTGGTATCCATATATAACAGAATATTACACAGCCATAAAGAAGGGCAAATTTGAAACATTTGCAGGAAAAAGGGTGCACCTGGAAAATATGATATTGAGTGAACTAAATCAGCTTGAATGTCATATGATATCTCTCATTTGAATAAGGTAAAAGATGAACTAAGAAAACACAGAGGAAGAACAGATGGAGGTAAGAGGATATGGATGGGAAGGTACTTGGGGGATGACAGGTAAAGAGTGGGGGTGAGGGGATGGGGAATTAGTAGAATGAAGATGCACCCTATACAGGGTTCTAATAACCTCGATGAATATAGCAATATATGCCATAAACATGAACTAAGATTAACAATAATAACAAGAATTTAAGGGAGGAATGAATAGAGGAGGGGGTAAGAGGTCAAGATGGTTGTAAATATAGGTACTAAAACATGTACTGCTAAGAAACTGACATAACCCTAGAATATTACTTTATGTGGTAAGGAAATTTAGTATAGGATCTTAGGTTGCTTACACACTCTTTGAGAAAACAATAGCCCAAGCACACCTTGAGGTAAGTCCAAAAGAGACCCAATTAGCATGCTGCTATCTGGCACAACTTGCCTTGTTGTTGGCCTAGCGTTCAATTCTAGAACTTTCATCACTGCTATCTCTGAGAGCCAGCTGTCTTTAAGTCATCTTTTCCAGACAATGGATTCTCATTGGTACCTGTTTCTTCATGTCAATGTCCTTCTACTTGGAAGCCTCATGCAGGCACATCTGACTGTTTGCACATTAGCTGCAAGAAAGGCTGGAAAGAGTTTCTAACTTCTACACTAGGGAAGTGGATCATGACAACAGGAAAAGCCTGAATAACAGCAAACTAATAGATAATGATTACATCCATGAGAAAATTATTTTAAGAAATTCTTATCTTTCTTTTCCTTCAATTAATACAAGATTTCAACTCCCCCAGCCACCCACCCTCATTTAAAGACACCATTAATATTTTGGGAAACTGCTATAAGAATCTCCTTTATTCTCATGAACAAATCTATGACATAGATTTAATTTGGATACAGTGTTTTCTCAATTCTGGTGCTTTGGTTTGTTAAAAGAATGACAACATGGTCTTAATTATTCCTAAAAATCTTAGAACTGTTGAGAAAAATTATCTTTCAGTTTGTAATTATAGGCAGGTATATATTTTCCTCACTGGACTCAGATATGAACTAGCCCTGTGCAAAACCTAAATGATTTTGTACTATAATTATCATAGTACTATTTTTTCCCTCAAACTGCCTTTGTAGTTTACTACTGTATTAAACTGTTTTTCTTTTTACTTAAAATGCTTTTCTGCTTTTCTAAGTATACGTTAGTCCCTCCTGCTGAAAGACTTTTGAATGACTTACCCCAGATTTACTAGACTCATTGGAAACATTTTTGAATTCAGCTTTAGAGACACTAGCATATATATATATATATATATGAGGAATGAATAGAGGAGGGGGTAAGAGGTCTTGACCATCAAGAGGTCATATATATATATGAGTGGAGTTTATTTTGCCTTCAATTTTTAAAACAATTTTTTATAAGGTATAGAATTCTAAACTGACAGTTTATTTCTTTCAAGCTTTTAAAAATCTCACTCCATTTTTTTTTTGGACTTATAATGTTATTAATGAGTGTCTGCTGTCATCCTTTGCTTCTGAGTTCATAATGTGTGTTTTCCCCTTTTAAGATTTTATTTTTAATCACAAATTTTTAGTAATTGGAATATGATATGCATTGATACTATTTTTTCATATTTCTTTTTTTGTGAGGTCATGAATTTTCTTTGAAAGATTTCAATAAAATAACAACATTTTCAAACATAAAACCTGAGAGTTTATTGCCAAGCAGGCATAGATTAATTATATGACAGTAAAAGTCTCACAGAAAGCTTTCCAGAGAAACAAGCCAAGATTTGTTGAATTTCCTGTTTCTGTGGTGGAAATATAGTGGTATCTTGGTTCACAAACTTAGTGCTTTCCAAAATTCTACCTCTAAACAGTTAGTGATAACAATCCTATAACCCAACATCTTTCCAGTGTATGAGTACAGGAGGTTTTAGGGGGACCAGTAGAGATAAACCATAAGACTGATATCAACTTGTTTGGAAAAAATCAATGAAGTCAGTACTAGTGAAAAAAAGGCACTAAATTAGCCTTACTGGTTCACAAAACTATAAAGTAGGTCAGCTCTCAACACTCTAGTAACTGCTGTTGATTCTGTGGCAGACTTCTCCCTCAGCCAGCCTGAGCCCTGGGGTCGGAGGGTAGAGGCCTTGAGACACAAAAGGAACTAATTCATCCAGGGTTACAGGAAATAATTCCCTGCCACAGCATATGGTTTGTTTTAATTTTAATATGTCAGAGACGTTTCCTTTAATTATTTTCCCAGTACTTTTTACTTTGTCAGAAAAGACTTCCCCGTTCCTCCCTTGAGACAGCTTAAGGACTCTGTGTTATTTCATTCTAGATGCTGCATTTCAAAAGGCTTGTAGAATTAAATCTTGGCAGAAAAAAGGGGGTTAATCAAGCAAGACTGGGTCATGTTCTAATTTCCTGTCTTTAGTCAGAATGAAGGTCTTTTCAAATGTAAGACTGAAGTTAAAGGATAAAAATTAGATTTTAATCATTACGAGTGTTATCCTTTCGTATATCGGTCAAAGAAAGACTTGCAGAAATCTCACTGCCAGAGGAAGCCCTTGATTGGATCAGCAGGGAAGGGATACAAAGGAAGAAGACCGCTGGGGACCATGGTCAGGAGTGCACATCTCTGGTTTAAGCTGTTCTATGTCTTGCTGTATATAACACTTGTGTCCCTTTCTGGAGACACAGACTAGTACCACAAGCGAAATAAGGAAGTAGGTGAAGTATTATCCCTTGTCCTAACTCCTGGCATCTCTCCTTTCTTCCTCTTCTTCCCACAGACCAGGTGCCTCTGCCTATCCACAGACCTAACTCCAGGAGTTCCCAGGAAGAGATTCAAGAGCCAATAACTCTTTGGGAAACACTATGGTACTGTTGCTTTCACTGAGTGATCAAATGGCCTTTAAAGGATTTGTAGTAACAGAAAATCAGGACACTGAGCAGAGATCAAGAGAAACATTTCAAATGATAGCGAGCTCGTAGTGTTCCAGTGTTCCCACACATCACCAACCTCGGAGCATGATGTTGCTCCTGTGTGAGGTAGTACATTTGCTAAAGAGCAGGGTGGGAAATGATATATATTTTTTTTATTAGGGTCCTTGTGATTTTACAACATATTCTGATACATGAATTCTTTAAGACTCTTGCCCTCATTATCAGGCTAAAAAAAAATCACACTTTGTATTAAGATAAGGAAGAAAATTTTAGGGAACTCTGTAATGTCCCACTCAGATGACCCTTTAGTAGCTATTGAAAAACCCCCTCAGCTCTTGGGACTACTGACTGGAAAACACCCAGATGTTAGCCCTTTTCAGGAATTGCTCTGGATGAAGAGAGATGCTTGATGTAGTTGACACACTCCTCTGAGAGGAGACCACAACCAACTGCCCGACAGCACAGCAGCATAGAGGCCCGGCCACCTCCCTGAGTTAGAGACAGGTGATGTCAGCTGAAGCCTTTGTTGTGACCTTCTCAGCCTTTTACCTTGGCCTCCCTGTGCTTCTATCCTTTCTCAAGGCTACTTGCTAAGCTTTCAGTATACTACAGTTTGTTTCCCTGGAAACTTAACTTACAAATATACACACTTGCGCTCTGTGCCAGGGCGATGCTACCTCTGCTGCCTTCTGTCGGAGAGTCGGAAGGAACCTGGATCCTCTGAACAGCGTGGCAGGGTGTTACTCTGAGATGATGCTTCAGGTTTTCTCTCCCTGTAACTGATCCATAGCTTTTTCAGGATAGCAGTTTGGGGCAGGTGATGTGTGTAGTATGGCTGTGAACCTATTTCTGTAGCTTTTTTGCTATAAAGTAGATCTCTGACTCAAATGATACGCTATTTCCTCCTGGAGGTTTGAGCATTCTGTCAGACCTAGTAAAGGTTCTGTAAGTAGGAAAGGGGCACTGAGTATATATGTTTTTACGTGTTAAATTGGATTGCTAGCTCATCTAGGCTTAAGGACTCTAATACAGTCAATCAGTATTAAGGGCATGGAGTTGCTATCTATTATGGCAACTGGAAGGTTGATGACTAGTCAAGGGACAGAGAAATAGAGGCTGTCAGGCCCATAATGTTGGTTCCTGATACCATGGCTCTTCCATCCATATGCTCATTGTGTTCCAACCCTTTATATGAAAAAACAAAACAAAACCTGATTTCCTCATTCCCTTCTACAGGTACTGATTCCGAGAGCACCCTTCAATACTACACATCAATAAACACTGTGGAGGACCACCTGAGCAGCTCTCCTTGAAAGAAGAGCGACTGTCTCCATTTTGACCGAGCCTGATCCTATTTCCTCGTATTGTTATGTATAGAGCTGGCTAGGACTTCTGTTTATCCTTCAATTGGCCTTAAGCAATGTGTATTGGTCTAGCTGAGGTGCTGGTGATGGTCTTTGAAGGTGGCATGCATGTTTCCCTGGTAAGCCTGCTGCAGCTCAACGTGAGCCGGGTGGAGACAGGATGGTAGAGCTAATGCTCTGCACTGCCAGCTGGGATCGAGCCTCGAGACAGAGGCTATGACTTCCTGGGGCTCGAAAGAGTACATCAAAGCTGAAGCACCAGACTTCGCAAAACATCAAATACTATATAACGCAGATTACTCTCTCTGCAGATCCTCTCTGCATATGGCAGAGGTAAATGTAGGCCACCCACCTAGCTCAGCTCATAGTAGTCACCTACTTCGCACAACTCTCAGTCAATGCTTCTGAAACCACTCTTCCACTGAATAAGACTGGGTGAGGCCTGGGTCACTTTCTTGGTTCCAGAAAGCCATCTCTGTGGCTGGAACTAGAGCCCCAGAACTCCCCGATGATTAAAAATATAATTTAGTGTCTTCATTTTTGCCGTGGGTTGCATTGAAAATGATAGATTGGAATCAACTTCATGGGATTCCAATAAGATAACTTTGGGATTACAAACATTGGTTTCTTGGACTCAGATGAGGACCTGCAAGAGTGGCTGTTCATTGCCAGAGTGACTGTGTCAATTAACAAACATGTCTGCTGTGTGTAATTACTACAGGGAATCTCCAGAGAGATTGTATAGTGGGATTGTATCAGAGGATAGTCCATGGCACAGAGCTAGAAGAGGAAGATAGGGTACCTTTTCTCTCCCATTGGTCAAAATCTGGGTCATTTAGCAACTCCAGAGGGCCACAAGGGTAGCCAGGGTCTTCTCTTGTTCAATCAGGACAGGAATCAGAGCATTGTCTTTGTCAGTCAGGAATTCATAAACAGGTGACACCAACCACAGCCAGAATTTCTAACCAAAAGAATATATAAGCAGGGCTGAGGACATAGTTCAGTGGCATAAGTGCCTGCCTAGCAAACACAAGTTCCTTAGTTTGATCCCTGGTACCACAAAAAAAAAAAAAAAAAAAAAAAAATGAAACAAAACCAATCTCTTAAGCCACCAATAGTGTCACTTCAGCCTTTTTTCCAGCAAGTGAATAAGTACATTGGGCTGAAGAGAGGTGGGATGAAACAGAAACTATGATCAGTGCAATTTATAGAAATGTATACTTGTATACATCATTCTTTCTGATACACCTAGTCATAGATTTATCCTGATATGAAGTACTTACGTATTCTACTTAATTGTGGAAGTGTAGGAAACTGAGTAGTGAGAGTAGTAATAATAATTAGCACTCTTGTCCCCTGGCTTTGCAAGAAATTGGTTCTAAGAAATCAGCTCACCCCCACAGATACCAAAACCCATGCATCTGCAAATCCATTATTTAAATAACATTGTATTTGCATATAATCACATACAGATTCCTCTGTTTTATTTTTATGTTTTAAAATTGTTTAGTTATAAAGAGTATAAAATAATATTAAAACAAAAAATTACAAATGATGCAGAATTTCACTAAACAAAGTAATATAAATTTGACAGTATTTGTTGCATTGCATAGTGGTCCCTTCAACTTAGTTGTTTATACATGCATGTAAAACTAGAAGAAAGAAAATAACTTATAAGACATTAAGAAGATAGAAAAAGGAAAAAAATTAAAAAGAAGACAAAAATTGAGCATAATTGCTTCTTTCCATAAACCAGCAGAAACCCACAGTACAGCTGTCCAAACCATCCTATTTACATACAGATATATCTCTTTACCTCATTTCCTTTCCTGTATTTCTTCTTTTTTTAAAAAAAAAATTATTTTTATTTTTTACAAGGTCGCACTACATGGCTCATACTCATAGTGACCCTCCTCTCTCAGCCTCCCCAGTTCTGGGATTATAAGCATATGCTAACATGCCCAGTTTTGGTGGCCAGTGATGCTAGAGCCAGGACATCATGTAGTATTGGGGATCGAGCCCAGGTCTTTGTACTTTCTAGGCATTTAGATTGCCAAGATACTTCTCCAACCCTCTTCCAATGTTTTAAATCATCTTTAAATTGCTCATAATACAAGTTGAGTTTGCCAAATTCAAAATCTGAAATGCTCCAAAAAACCTAAAACATTTGAGGAGCACATTGCACTGCAAGTGAAACATTTCATATCTGACATATAATGAGTTGTAGTCAAAATGTAACTCTACCAAAATACTATTTAAAATTACCTTCAAGCTCCCTGTGTAAGGTGAATATGAAATACATGAATTTTGTGTTTAGAATTGAGTCTCTTCCCAAGATATTCAACTATTCCAAATCCAAAAAAACTCAAAATTCAAAACTTTCCTGGTCCCAAGTATTTCAGATAAGAGATACTCTAATAAAATATAAAATGCTATGAAAATAAGTGTTATTGTCACAGTTACTTTTCTCTTTGCTTGGATGAAATACCTGACAGCTAAAATTAAGGAAGGAAAAGTATATTCAGCTCACAGTTTGTGCAGGTTTCAGTCCATACCTGGCTGGCTCCAAGGCAGAGTGGCACATGGCAGAGGGAAGTTGATCATGGTGGTGGAAAACAGCAAAGAGCAAGAGCAAAGGGAGGAGCAACAGCAGCAGAGTGCAAGCCTTTCTCCCTTATATTGCATTCAGGCTATCTACCCCAGGGAGGGTGTAGCACTCACACCCATAATCCCAGCAGCACTCACACCCATAATCCCAGCAGCACTTACACCCATAATCCCAGAAGCACACATGAATTAACCACAAACTCCAGAAGGGTGTCCCCTGACTACATAAGCTTTGGGGGGACAACTAGACACAAGCTGTGACAGTTATATTGTATTATTTAGGGAATAATGACAAGCAAAAGAACAGGTACCTGAATACAAATATTTCTACTTTTGGTTGGTTGAACCTATGGATGTATAAATTATGGATATAGAGGGCCATCTATAGTAATAATAAGAAATTGTATTATTTTACTGCTAACAACAATGGAAAAATATGCAGTTAAAGAGGAAGAGTTGTAAGGCATTTTCCCTTTAGTCATGACAGAGCATTTTGATTTATTCTCCTTCAACAAACAGGAGAATGTGATGGTTGGACAAACCAAATTTCTTCAGGTCAACAGTGAACTAGGATGAAGCCACAGAAGCCCAGATTTTGGAGGATGTTAGAGTTTAAACATAATCCAGTGATCCCACTTTACAAATCGGGAAGCAGATCCAGAACAGAAATGAGTTCTCTGTCAGCTGTTAAATTAAGAGGAAATGATTAAGAAATAGGTGATTGTATTGATGTTAAATTAAGTGGTGTCCTTATTAAAACTCCATCTCTTAGGAAAGGACAGGCAGGGCTAGAGACTTATACTGCATGGATCTCACATTCATTATTTTCTCTAATTAACTGACTAATCTTCACAAAATCCTACAGTGTAGACATCATTTTACCTATTAATTAAGAAGTTTAGTAGTCCATACAAGGCTAGATTAATAATTAGCACCTCTTGGAATTAAAACCTCATTTCTACCCCAAAGAGCATGTTCACAGAATATCATAGCACTAACTCCAGAGGTGAAGCAGGCAAAGAATTCTAAAGTCAGAAGCAAATTGTATTTGCCTTTTAATATGCTATTATAATTTCCTTATTAAATGAGTTTTAAAAAAATAAAAAATTATAAAACAGTGACTTTCTCCAAGTACATAAAAATCATTGAAATGCTTACATAAATATGACTTAAAACACAGGAAAAAATACATTAGACAGATACATTTCTAACCTCATCATCTCTGCCTGGTCAGAGGCACCCCACTCTTCTTACCTATCCCTCTGTAAAATGGGGTGAGTCTATGTATGTATCTTCTAAGTCTCTCTAGCTTGAGAAATAAGCAAAAAATGCCGGACCCACAAACCCTTTCTGAGACCTACACAGCCTTTCATTTGCTTTTTACACACCTTTACAGTTCCCAAGAGAGGCACACACAAAGCAGGTAGGGACAGACTCCTTGTCCTTCTGACTAAGTTCTGGTCCTTCTGACCAGAACTGCAGCTCTGTTGTGGACTCAGGGAGCTCACAGGGAGTATTTGGAGTTACTTGCCTTGTCCTTGCTTATGGTGGCCTATTGGGCTCTTCATGGTAGCCTGGATGCTCTTTCTGGCACAATCACAGTTTGGGTATTACTTAGAAAAAGAATGAAGTGATGTGTTAAGGCAAAATTGCCTGATCACTTATAGGGAATATTTAATTTTTCTCATGGCTAGTGTAATAGATCTCCTTTCTCTCCTCTTTTTTCAACCTTTCCCCCCACCCCTTTACCTGTTCCTCTGTCCTGTCATCTCCTCCTCTCTATACCTCCTCTCCCTCTCCTCACTTTTCTTATCTCTTCTTTTCTCTCTTTCATGCTTACTATGTACCAATCTGAGTATGTGTGCTGCTGAAGTGAGCACCATGTGTACCAAACTCAGTTCTAAATACCACACACGTTAGGATTTGATCTCTAATACTTTGACATAGGTATGCTGTTATCTTTATTTTGCAGATTAGTAAATGACATATGAAAAAGTTGAATAAATATCTTTTGTCACACAGCAAATATGGTTTGAGGTTAGGATGTTAACTGCAGTATCCTGTTCAGAATTACATCTGTAGCCACAGTGCCATTTGGCTATCAGTTAATGCCCGTCATTTTGGGTCTATAAGTTCTTACCCAGAAGAAATGCCCATTGCTGAAACATTCAGAATTCAAGGGAGCTCATAGTGCAGTGCAGTTCAGGTTTATCTACAGAGAGATTGCCAAAACTTGCCTAGGGAGAAGTATTCCCTTTTGGGGGCTCAGTGGCCTAAGTGCCTGCCTGGCAAGTCGAAGGTCCTGAGTTTGAACCCAGGTACCCCCCCCCAAAAAAAATAAATAAAATAAAACTACTCCCTTGAATTCATGTTCTTAAAGATACAAAATTCAGGTGTCTTACTTTTCTTGTTGCTGAGACAAAATAACCTGATCCCAACTGTTAACAGAGGAAAGGCTTATTGGGCTCACAGTTTGTAGAGGTTTTAGTACCTACATGGGTGGCTCCAGGGCAGAGAGGCCTGGCAGAGAAGAATCAATGCACCACAGGCAAAAGGCAGCAAAGCACTAAGTGGCCAAGATGTGCAGCAGCCTGCTTCTTCTTACCCCTCCCAGGCTGCATACCTTTTGAGTGGTGCCACCCACCCCGGGATGGGCCTCCTCATTGTCCACACCTGGAACTATGCCAAACCAGTCTGTATTTATTTAGTATTCATATGCTTTTCTTTTTTGTGTGCTGGGGATTGAATTTAGGACCTTGCACTTACCAGGAGGCACTTATGTCACTGAGCTAGTTCCCTAGCCCTTTCACACACCTTTAATCCCACCCAATGCCACACATCTTAGATCCAGCTGCCTCTGAAAAGCAGGCTAGGATATGGAAGATTTTTCTTCTGTAGATTGGAGTGGATTGAGATGATTCCTTTTGGGTACTTGCCCTACTATCTAGACCCAAGGTGAAAATGCACATCATAGTCATAGCTGACACTTTGTTGTAGGCAGAGAAGCACTAGCTTCAATGGGAAAGCACTCTGTAGATTCCTAGATGTTCTCCTGTCGTTTGGAAAAACAAAAAGGACAAGAAAAGCAGAGCAGATGCCTGTACATCAACTAATAATGTCCAGTGTGGACAACCGAGGTTATAGTCTAGCAGAAAAAGCAATCTGATGCCAATGTTTAACTTTATTATTTTTGTTAGAAATCAATGAGCATACAGCATGCAATTTAATGGCTAAACAATATTATAACCATAGGATAGAGCAAGAAAAATAGCATCATTTAATTTTTAAATG
Source organism: Ctenomys sociabilis (assembly GCA_004027165.1). Classification (NCBI taxonomy): domain Eukaryota; kingdom Metazoa; phylum Chordata; class Mammalia; order Rodentia; family Ctenomyidae; genus Ctenomys; species Ctenomys sociabilis. Next base: position 29,938 of record PVKA01025110.1, read on the forward strand.
ACTTTTCGACTGCCACTGCCACCCACCTAGAATGTATCCACAACTTATTTTATTTTTTCATTTTTTCATTTTTTGTGGTTTTATTGAACACAAAAACAAACACGTGCATAGGCCGTCTACTCATTTTCTTCACTGCGCAGCCTGGCATTGGGATTGGTGACTCGGATGGCTGGCTGGGCTGCTCTTTCCACGATGGCTTTGCAGTTTTTAGAGGAAACATTGTGAGCAATTTCTGCCCAGTAAGACTTGTTGCACATCAAGACTTGCAGCACCTCCAGCTCCTTAACATTGTGCACCAGGAACTTCCGGAAGCCACTAGGCAGCATGTGCTTTGTCTTTTTGTTACTTCCATAGCCTATGTTGGGCATCAAGATCTGGCCCTTGAACCTCCTCCGTACCCTGTTGTCGATGCCTCTGGGTTTCCGCCAGTTGCGCTTAATTTTGGCATATCAGTCTGACTGGTGCCGGATGAACTTCTTGGTCCTCTTTTTGACAATCTTGGGCTTCACGAGAGGTCTGAGGGCTGCCATGATGCCAAGAAGGAGATGGCTGCCACCTCCATAGGCAGCGCCGAGGAAGCCGCAACTTACTTTAATAGAAAGACAATTAATATTCTGATAGGCTATTTAATGGCAAATTTTTCTCAAACTGAAGAAAGTGTAAACTCTACTCACTCGCATTTTTCTAAAGATAACACAGATTCATAATATTTTACCTGTAATTTTGAAAATCACAAGATTTTTAAAATTTAATTGATGGAAATACCTGACTTGAAGTTTCTTCATGCCAAAATCAGATCTGAATGAATGCGAATCTATTTATAGTACATATTATACCACTCAGTGTGCATTATTTATATATTTCTTAGCAGAAATATGAATATGACAAATGTGTTTAAACTGGGGACACTGCCCTAGATGTGGAGGAAGGTGTTTGCAGTTTCTGCATCCACAAATCTATTTTGTTTCAATAGCTGCAAGTGACACTGTGTATTTGCAAATAAAGAAGAAAGCACTCTCTATCTGCCAGTCTTCCTGTCACCTCACAGTGAAACCAAAATGCATTTTGAGTAGCAACTGAGCCATCAGCTCAATGCTTCATCCCCTATTTTCTGCACATGAAGAAAAAGAACTTTCTATTGGTTTCCAAAATAAATCAAGGGAAATGCTTTTCATACTTCACATGGGCACATATTTAATTTTCTGTTCTTTATTGCTGAAACTATAGAAATTTTCTTCTTTGCTAAATTAATTTTATTGAGAAAGAAATAGCAATGACATAGTATCAAAACAGATTAGTAGGGCAGATACAATAATTAGTACATTGCATATTGTTGTTTTCGTAGTAGTTAATCATAGTACAGGATGCAGACATGATAGCTTGTCTAAACACTATTAAACACTATTAGTACAAATCTTTCTTCTCATTGAACTAAGAGAAAGTAGCTGTATATGTATCCCATTTTGTATATACATACATACATACATATATATATATATAAATTTTGTTTCTTCACTACAAAATGGTCCTTCATTTATATCCCCATTTTTGTTTAGTTTTGTCAGATATGGGTATTCCATTGCCATTCAAATACTGTAGGTGTGTGAATTCCGTGAAATAATGCAATACAGTCCAGTAGTCCATAATAGTAATGGGTTACCTGTGGAACTGACAATGTCAGAAGTTGCTGACTTGAGTCTACAGCTCAGTATAGGAATATAGCTTTATATTTTATACCTTGTGTTTATATACATTTCTGCAGGATGGTTAAGATCAAGATAAAGCAAGACTGATCTAACAAAAAAATGTAACTTTTATACCTGAGAAGGTCATTCAAATCCCCTCAGGATTTACCCTGAAACCCTGAACAGCAGTTTGTAGATCTTTCATCACTATCAGCCATCTGGATGAGTCACGGCCATTGCTTGACCAATATGCTCTCTGTGAAAGGCTGAGAGAATGTTTTCTCTCCATGTGACTCTCCTTAGGTGCATTATAAATCATCAGTCACTTTGTTCTGTGGCCCCATAATCTCCTTGATCAGAAATTCTGGGACACAACTGTGTTACATGATGTTACAGTACAGGTTGTCTGATGTCCTGATACTGATCTTGAAGGACTAGGGACAAAATGTTGGATATCCTTGTAGCTTTTCTTTTTCTCTAATTTTTTGGTCTGCAGACTTAAGTTGTTAACCCTCCAGAAGAGAAGCTTAATGATATTTTACCCTAGAACATAGGCTGTTGAGCTCAACATCAGTATCTGTCTGAATATCAAACGCCTTACACATAATATGCAGCAGGTGTTTTCCAACAATTATTGATATGCTAAACTTTAAATCCCTATAGAATATGAAAAATAATTAAAAAATAAACAATTACACATTTTTACACAGAAATTTAGAAATGTCGGCATATACATTATAGCAGGACAGTCCTATGCCATATTTTTCTTGTCTCTTATTTTCTTTTATTACCTTTCTTTTTTAAACAAACATTTACTTGAGAGAGAGAGTATAGCAATAATTGATATGACATTAGAAGCAGTGTTCATTTAGAAGGCCAGAATGACAGGCACTCCAAGCATGAGCCTAATAGTACACATTGCTATCCTCACTGCAGTTGCTTAGTTCACAGGTATCAGCATAAATAGTGAGGGTGAGAATCCTACCAATTAACTGCTAGTTTCAAAAACCTGATGGAGATTCTCAGGACCATTGTCTTAACCATCTTGTGTATATAAATGTATGGTTTTGCCCCGGTCAGGTTAACTAGCTTTACTCCTTGCCCTCTCTTCATTGTTTAATCCTTAAATTCTCACTTTCCATTTAGTTGAGTTATACCTTGCAATTTTTATTACATCTTTTGAGTTCTCGTAATATGGAGACTCTTATTTACATGATATTTACACATGTGTGTCTGATTTATTTCACTTATGAATATATCTTCAAGTACTACCCACTTATGTCTGAGGGCTTCGATTTTATCATTCTTTATCTCAGAGAAATTGTAAGAAAATTGTATTGCATAAAAACACCACATTTTTTTCATCCATTCCTCAGGTGACAGGCATTTTGGTTACTTCCAAGATTTGGCAACCACAAATTGTGCTGTTATAAATATAGGCACACGCATAGCACTATGATATGATGCTTTCACTTCCTCCAGGAAAATTCTAGCAGGGGGATAGCTGGCTGAAATGGGATTTCCAGTCCTAGTTTTTAAAGGAGTCTCCACACTGACTTCCTTAATGGTTGTACCAGTCTATATACCCACCAGCAGTGGAGAAGGGTTCCTTCTCACCAGTCTCTCCAGCATTTGTTGTTAGTTGATTTGCTTATAATAGCCATTCTTTCTGGAGTGATATGGTATCTCAGTGTTGTTTAATTTGCATTTCATGAATGGCTAGTGATGTGGAACATTTTTTCATATATTTATTCTCTTCTATAA
>PVKA01025111.1:0-14833 GCA_004027165.1 Ctenomys sociabilis
TAGGCAGAGTCATTTTGTTTTTTTTTTGTTTGTTTGTTTGTTTTTTTTTTTTTTTTGTCTTTTTGAGACAGGGTCTCACTTCAGTTCAGGCTGGCCTTAAGCTCACTTTGTAGCTCAGGCTGGTCTCGAACTCAACAATCCTCCTGCCTCAGCCTCCCGAGTGCTGGGATTACAGGCCTGCGCCACCATGCCCGGCTGGCAGAGTCATTTTGGATGAGAGGATTAGACAGAGTTCTCTCTCTTTTTTTTTTTTGCAGAACCGGGATCAAGCTCAGGCCCTTGCACTTGCCAGGACAGCACTTATTCCACTGAGCCATCTCCCCGGGCTCCTTCGTATTTAGTTTCAATCCAACCTTTTTTTATTTTGAGATGGACCCTCACGAGGTCACTATGTTGCTCAGGTTGGGCTTGACCAAGTGATCTTCTTGCCTTGGCCTCCCAGACTTGTGGAATGACAAACACATACCACCTTCTTGGCTCCCATAAATCATTTCTAATGAAAAATAATATTCACTGCCACCATCTCAGATCCAGAAGAATGGTTTTATGGGATTTTAAATTATTAACAGTATTAAAAGATTAACAGTCTCTCAGAAGATTACTAGTAATTGTTCCATGTATAATACAGAAATACTTTCTCAAGCAGTCTGTTTAATCATTGTTGACTGCTGTTTATACAATACCTAAAACTGCAAAGAATATTAAAAAAAGAGAGATCAAGTCTAAATCCTACCTTGGCAACTTACCTTGTGATCTTTGGCTCATTAACTTTACACCTAGCTTCCTCATTTGGGGAACAGCAGTGGTTATCCTCCCAATTACTAACACCAAGGTCATAAAATTCAAATTGTTAGCATAGAGGAAAAGCTACAAAAGTGAGTACAAGGCCAGCTCAAACTGCACTGCAAGACCCTACTGCCTCAAAAATAAAAATATTTTTTTTTTTTTTTTTGCGTGTGTGTGTGTAACTGGGGATTGAACTCAGGCCCTTGAGCTTGCCAGGAAAGCACTTATTCCACTGAGCCATCTCCTCGGCCCAAAATAATAATTTTTAAAAAGTGCTTATCTAGCACATGCAAAATTTACTTTGACAATTTCTCAATTTATATCTTCTTAGTGTCATAAAAACAGCAAAAATGTGAAACAGGCTCTCACTACTGAAGGACTCAACCTCCCTAGGTCTATTTCCTCAGCTAAGGACACTTATCTGCCAGCCTTGTGAAGTTCAGTAAGAAAAAGTGAGCAGGGTGTGGTGATGTACCCCTGTACTCTCAGCAGCACCTGAAGTTGAGACAGGAAGAAAGCCTGAGCCCACCCTAGGCAATTTAGTGAGACTTCACCTCAAAATAAAAAGGGTTGGGGATATAGCTCTGTTGAGGGCCCTGGGATCTATCCTCATACCACCAAAAAAAGGAAAACAATGGAAGTAAAAGAAAATGTAAGTGAAAATACATGACATTCTGTTTAGGCAGAGCACAGGGTCTGAGGGTGGATCTGTGCATGCTATGCTGGCCATGCCACCCTGACTCCGGGGCACACTGAGACAGACTGAGACTGGGCATGGTGGCGTGCGCCTGTACTCCAGCACTTCAGAGGCTGAAAACAGAAGGATCACTATGAGTCCGATCTGTGTAGTGAGACCCTGTAGTAAATACATTTTAAAAAAAAGGAAAAAGAAAATACATGACATTAACATTTTCTTTAAATGTTATTCTCATCTAGAAACAAAGAGAGGATGTAAGGATAATTAAGATTATGTAGAAGTGCCAGCTCATGAATACAGCTCATTATGCATTGCAAACACTTAATACAATTTTTTTAAAAATAATTTTTAATCAGCCAGGCATAGTGATACACAGCTGTAATCCCCACATTCAGGAGGCTGAAACAGAAACAGAGCTGTACATTCAAGCAAGACAAGCCTGGGCTTCCTATTGAGTTCAGTCAAGATCAGCCTGACCTGCATAGTGAGATTTTAAAAAAAGAAAAAAAAAAAAATCCAAAGCACACTGTTATTTCATTTTCTGTACCAGACTATAATGGAAACTTTTAAGACCAAATATTTAAAGAAAAAAAGTCTGGAGTTCAAACTTCATCTTGGATACTTAATAGCTATGTTGCCCTAATAATGTAACTTAACCTCTCTGGGCTTCAAGTCTCTCCACTGTAGGACACAAACATTAAACTCTGACTTTAAGTACTTCATCAAGCACAGTCTACAGAGTCTTGACATGTCCAAGGAGTTTCCAAACATCACATGAAACTGAGAAGCCGCATCTGGCTGATCTTGAGATAGGCCCCTGCTTTCCTACCCAATGCCAAGATTTTCTGGAAATCTCCCCTGTAGCAGGAACATTCCCATCCTCCCCAGGAATTCCCACTCTTGTCATCTCCTCCCATCCCTGCTCCTCCTCCAGCTCCCACCAGCATTCCCAGGCACAGTAGTATCTCAGTAGGAATGGCTGAGAGATCCTGCCCTAAGCCTGTTTCAGGAGATGAAGAAGCTACACCAGGGCCAATCAGAAAAATATTTCAAGACCTCAGACATTGAAGTTGGCATCTACAACATATGACCATATCCTCTCAGGCTTGCGGGAAGCTGCACATAGGACAGAGGTCAGAGGCCTCTGAAGTGGTCCTTTTCCCCACAGACAAATGTGATCTTCTTCTCTTAGTTGTACTGAAGCTACACAGAAGGGCAAAGGAGTAAGTGAAGAAAGGATTCTTGGTTTTACGGAGAATAAAACAAAGACCTGGAGCTAGAAATTTATATACAGGACACCTTCAGAATATTCAAACATCAAAACTATCAAAAGTCAAATTTCTGTAGCAAAGAACCTATATGCACACACACAAAAAAATGCAAATCTGCTGGAGTTTACCAACATAACTTTTTTAATAGTAAACATTTAATACTAACAATAATGTAATCAAATTTCATTGTAATAACCCAAATCTAAACAATCCAATTCTATATATTTGCATGAGCACTGCCAAGTAAAACAGACAAGACAAAGGAGAATTGTAGTTCAAAGAGAAGTTTTGAACTAACAGTATTTAGACAAGATATCATGCCTGCATCTTGTACTATGAATAACTACTACAAAGACAACAACATGCAATGCATTAATTATTGTAACTGTCCTACTAACCTGTTTTGAAACTGTCTCATTGCTACTTCTTTCTCAATAAAATATGAAAAAAGAATTGTGTCAACATTCTTTACTATGTTTTAATGTACTTCTAACATGCTGTTCCAAGCTAAAACTGTGATAGCACTGCATCCTCAGTGTGAGAACAGGGACAGAACCACAAATGTAAGTCTGTCACTTCTAAAGTGTAAGGCTTAAATTTTTAATCAAGTTAAGGACTAAAAATGATAACTCATCTGTTGAGAAAAAATTTGAAACATTATTTTAGAAGGAAACTAAGACTTTTTCAGTGATGGCCATAAACAAGCAAATGTGGTTAACTTTAAAAGCAACTTTAAAAGTGAACTTTCTACTTGTAAAGAAAATAATTTTCTTGTTTCTTTGTTAAAAACTTAGGTGGCTTTTTCAGACTTTAGTTCTAGGGTTCAAAGAGTAAAACACAGCTTATTTTCCTGTATGAATCTTGAATGTGAGAAAACCTTAGACGTTACTGCATCTGATTGCTGTTTTCTTTTTTGGTCCTGGGAATCAAACTCAGGATCTTATGCTTGCCAGGCAGGAGCTTGTGCTACTGAGCTCTAGCCCAAGAACTGTTGGGAGTTTTAAATAAGTCTGACAATGATATTGCGCATTTTTTTTTTTTTTTTTTTGATTCCTTTGTTTTACTCAGCTTGCCAGTGACCCCTCCTGGATGAGTCAAAGGCGACAAGCTCTTAGAAGAGCAACTATGGCATTATCCGTGGTTACACCATTGTACATTATGTTACATAGCAAACATGAGATGGTGCTGCCCTCCTTGCTTTTGGACTTCTAATCATACTCACCAATGAAGGACTTCGCAACCCAGGGACGAGACATATACTGAGATAGGAGGGAGGGTGTGGCAAAGCTGGCTGAGGATACAAGGGGAACCTATTAGTTACAGGATCCCTCAACAGCACCAAATAATTCCCAGCAAGCACCACAACCCCCAGCCCCACATATGACATATACAGACTCAGAAGCCACCAGAGCCTACTTTCATGACTCTTCAGGGTTGCCCACTCCATGTTCCCTTGACCAGGATGTAATTTCATGTTTGCCCTTTTTCTCGCTTCCTCTTTTGTTCAGCCCAAGTTCACTCCACAAAGCAAGCTTCTCCCTCTCCTTTCACTCCTCACTTTTCAAATACACTTTTGGCTCTTTTTAGTTTGTCTCTTTCAATTCTTTGAGGCAAAAATGACCTGGAATACAACTGGTGAGCCTTTTCTAAAGGAAATACCAGTTAACGTTACCACTGTGACAGGTCACTGATACCACAAATTCACACTTGGAAAATCTATCCTCCAGGGCTGGGGAGATAGCTCAGTAGAACAAGTGCTTGCCTGGCAAGCACAAGGTCCTGAGTTCAATCCCCTTAACTGCAAAAAAAAAGGAAATTAATCCTCCACCAAAAAGCAATTCCAGTTCATTTAAAAAGAAAGAAAACACTGACCAGGAGGTTTTGCTAAAATGTTACTACTAAATAGAATTTTTTTTTTATTAAACTACAAATGTCAATCAGACAGTTTCAAGACACCTTAACAATACAGATTCGATAAATTAATACATTGCAAACTGTTTTCATAATGTTTTGGTATTGTACAAGGTGATAAATAGATTTGTTGAGAGACATTTTTCCATGAACAAATACAAGAAATGATCACCACAGTCAGAGCCCACCAACAAGCAGAAAGATCAGAAATGCCATCTAGAAACGTGATTCTTCTTCACTCTACTGCTTCTGTTGTTCTTCAATATCTGACTGACTATACATAAGCTCACCCAATAAACAAAAAGAAAAGGTCTAAGAACCAAAACATATTTTAAAGTAAAGGTTCTATCATCTCTCATAAATATGTTAGAAGGAGCTTGCAGGTTAGCTCAGTTGTTTTAAGCATCTGCTGGGGCAAACCCAGTCAGGTAGAGGGCACCATGGCTCGATCCCCAGCTCTTTAAGCCTTACCAGACCCACCCTTAAGACAGCCTGAGTCAGTCACCCCCCAAAAAAAAATCCTTCTCATAAATATGTTAGAATTACAGCTAACAAGGGCTGGCCAAATAACTCAGTGGATTAAACGGCCTGCAAGCAGGTGCAGGGGCCAGGGGTTCAATCTCCAGGCCTGCCGTGCCAGCCTTGCCCCAAGGGTGCCCTGAGACAGTAATTGAGTCTGGGTGTGGTGGTGTATGCCTGTAACCCCAGCTCTTGGGAAGCTGTAAACAGACGGATCACTACAAGTCCAATCTAGTAGTGAGAACCTGAACACCCTGTAGACCCTAACCTAAAAATACAGAAAAAAATTACAGCTAACATACAAATCTGCTTTATACTACTGAAAACTACAAATGTAACTGTACAACATTTTTAAAGAGTTGAGAATTCAACAAAAACGCAGAGCCCATTATGTTGCAATGAAGTGATCAGTTATGTGGCAGTAAGAGATATGCAGTTTCCTGACTTCAAGAAGTTAATAGGCAAGCTAAAGCATGTATATATAGCATACCACAAAAATGTAAAGTATAAAGTACAAACAGCAAGAAGGAGCCACTTCCAGGCTGGGTAAGCAGGAAAGTGGCATAAGATGATGGATGCCCGACCTGGAAGAAGGAGGGCTGTTTTGTTTTGGTAGAGGGAATGCAGAAGCTGGAGGCTTCTACACATGCCACAGTAGATTTTTCTCTTGCTGAGGGACGATACACCTCCATCCTCACTCTACAAGGTCCTCGTGGAGGTGGGGTTAGTGTCCTCAATGCCCATCCATTTCTTGGCAACACGTATGTGGCCATCCTCATTAGGGGACACACACTAGCATGACACACACCCTAGGTGCCCACACAAATACCACATTGAGCCTTGGGGGAATGCATCCAAGGATGGCTAAGATCTCCACCTCTGAAACAGTAACTGGTTCAAAGTGGCACGTCATCCAGGTAGAAGTGGTCACCCAGGCAGAAGCAATCAGAATTCTTTCAAAACTGAGGCCAAGGTGTAGAAAAAAATCTTCTCGGGGTCTTAATGACATTTTGGCTTAGACTTGAAAGTTCCTTTGTCATACTGGATGGCCTGTGTGAAAGAAATGATTCCAGAGGAAATTCTAGGCAAGAGGAAAATCCAGGCAAGAGAAGTACTCCTACAGACTGAGTCATAAGGATGCATATTTAGCATCATAAAAATGCAGAGTGGAGACTGGAAGAAAAACCAGCAACTTTGAAATTATGGTTCTATACCATATCAAACCTTTAAAAGCTGACTATTTAAGTATTTTCTTTTGTTTTTGTTTTTTGAAACAGGATCTCGCTATGCAATTCAGACTGGCCTTGAACTTTCTACATAGCCTTGGCTGGTCTCCACCTCTTTGCAGTCTTATTGCCTCAACCTCCTAAATTCTAGGATTACAGGTGCACACACCATGCCTGGCAAAAGCTATTTAAATTATTTAATTTTTTTTTTGGCAGAACCGGAGATGTAACTCAGGCCCTTGCACTTGCCAGGGAAGAGCTTATTCCACTGATCCATCTCCCCGGTTCCTATTTAACTTATTTAATAAAAAAGAAAATAAATATTTAATAGGAGTCTACAATTCTTTTCTTGAATCCTAATATTTTAGTAGAATATTAAATTATTAATATAAGTAATATATTAATATAATCCCAAATATATTTTTTTTTCTTTTTTCTTTCATTCCTGAGACAAGGTTTCCTTATATAATTCAGGCTGGCCTAGAACTCACAGCAGTCCTCCTGCCTCAGCCTTCTGAGTGTTGGAATTACAGGTGTGCACCACCACACTGAGAAGACAGGTTTATTTCATAATTAAGAATGTAATAAACTAGGGCCAGCAATATAGCTCAGTGGACTAAGTGCTTACGTAGGTAAGCACAGGGGCCAAGGTTCAATCCCTGGCAGTACATGCCACACCAGCCCTGCCCTTGGTTGCACTGAACTAGCAATGCGGGGCACACGCCTGTGATCCCAGCACCAGGGAGGCAGAAATCAGGACCACTGAATCCAAGCTGGACCCTCAACAAAAAAAAAAGTTTAGGGACTCAAGAGATCCTAAACAAAAAAAAAAAAAAAAAAATTAGAAAGACTGACAATCTCTGCATTCTAGATTTTTAAAACAACCAGGAGAAATGCTGGGGAAATAGTAGAATAAGAGCTTGCTTGGCAAGCCCAAGGTCCTGAGTTCAATCCCCAGTACCGCAAAAAAAAAAAAAAAAGAGAAATCATACAGCATTCCTCTTACAGATGCTTTATTTATTCTTTTTTTTTTTTTGGCGGAACCGGGGATTGAACTCGGGCCCTTGTACTTACAGATACTCTAATGTTTCCACCATGAGGCATACACATTTGTATCAAACACTCCAGAGAGCTTCATACCAATTCAAGTTTCATTGTCAAATTAACTCATTTCAAACTTAAAAAAAAAAAAAACTTCTAACTACAGAGATTTGGGATTTCAGAAATACAGATCAAAAGATTACAATAAATACTCACACATTTTCAGATATACTCAGTATCCCAGAGGCTCACTCCAAAACATTGATTTTTAGCCTCTCGGCACTTAGCTAAACATGTAATCAGGGCACACCATGTTTCTCCAGCTAAAGAGTGAGAGTCCTGCCAAGTGTGGTGGCACAAATGTGTAATCCTAGCACTCCAGGGTCTGAGGAGAGTTTGAGGCCAGCCTCAGCTAGCCTGAACTACACTGTAAGACCCTGTTTGAAAAAAATAAGAAGAAATACATAACATGTATAGCTTAGAAATGTATGAAAATACAAAAAAAAGTTTTTTTGGTTTTTTTTTTTTTTAACAGTCTCACCATCCAGTCCAGGCTAGCCTTCAACATACTATGAAGCATTGGCTATATACAATTTTGGGTGATCTTTCTGCCTCGGCCTCCTTTGTGTTAGAATTACATGCATGCACTACCAAGCCCAGTATTTATTCATTTTTGTGACTGGGGATTAGACTCCCAGCCCTGATTTTCATTTTTAATTCTGAGCCATGGCCTTACTAAATTGCCCAGGATGGTATGGAACTTGGAATCCTCTTGCCTCAACTGAGATTATAAGTGTTATATATCTGCTACCCAAAATTTGATTCTTTCTATATTTTTATACTGTGTAAGCAGGATCAAAACCTGTCTAGCTGTAGTATAGATATTTGCTTCCTCCTACTAGGTAAATGGAATACTCTCTCACCTTGAGGATCTACAAAGTGCGGTACAGGGTTACAGGATAAACCCCGAGGGTACCTGACTGACCTTATCTGATACAAAAGTTACATTTTTTGTTACATAGGTCTTGCTTTAACTCGGTATTAACCATCCAGCAGAAAAGTATAAAAATGGAGGCATATAAAGCCAAGCCATATTAATATAATGAGCTGTGAATGGCTCAAGTCAACAACTTCTGTGTATAACCTGCTTCTATTGTGGACTGCTGATCTGTGTTAATTTTTTTATTTAAAAAAACATATATATATTTTTAAATAAAAATATACACACATACATATAATTAGCCATCCATGTTTTAAAATCTGTAACATATGTATCGTTGTATGTTACCCAGCTTATATCATTTTTTTCTGTTTTTGCTTCTATTTTTCACTCAAGTTAAAATACAAATAAATAAATTAATAAAAATAAAATAAAATAAAGTCTAGCAAATTTTCAGCTGTTCTCTCTTCCCATATGGCTTCTCCACCATGCAATTATTTCCTGTTTGGAACCCTCACTTAGCTGTTTCTTTTGTCTTTTTTTTTTTTTTTTTTGGCGGATCCAGGGATTGAACTGAGGCTCTTGTACTTGCCAGGCAAGCACTTATACTATTGAGCTATCGCCCCAGTCCCACTTTTGTTATTTTTGAGAATTCTTTAAAATATTCTGGGGATGAGGAGATGGTTCAGCAGAATAAGCACTCTCCTGGCAAGCGCAAGGGCCTAAGTTCAATCCCTGGTTCCACCAAAAATAAAAATAAAGAAATAAAATAAAACACTCATGGAGCCAGGGAGATGGCTCAGTGAAATAAGCGCTTCCCTGGCAAGTGCAAGGGCCTGAGTTCAATCCCTGGCTCTGCAAAACAAAACAAAAAAAGAGACAATATTCATTTTGCAATCGCTCTTAATATTTAAGACTGTCAGTAAATGTATATCCTGGAGGCCATATATTTCTTGCTTGTTTTCAGATAGTCTCAAGTACTTTAGTCTGGCCTTCTTGAACTCACTATGTAGCCTAGGCTGTCTGTGAACTGATGGCTATCCTGCTGCCTCACCCTCTAGAGGCTGGGATTACAAACAGGCATGCCCCAAAACACCTAGTTGTATTTTTTGAGACAGGGTGCTGCTAACATAGTTAAGTCTGGTCTTGAATTCACCACATAGCCCTGGCTGGCCTCAAACTCACAGTGATCCTCCTGCTTCTGCCTCCTAAGCACTGAGATTACAGGCATGGGCCACCATACCCAGCTGTACTTACTTTTTTGAGCAAGCATCCTTCCTCAGGTTTCCACAGGCTCAAGACTCTCCCCTTTTCTCCCCAGCACTCTCTTAGTAGGACACTCCTCCTCCAACCCGGGGGGCTTCTGTACTAGGTGTTCATAGGGCAACTCCAGTTCCTGACTGAGCCAAATGGGAATGTGGCCATTTCTGTCTTCACTCCAGGTCCACAGCTTTTTAAAACAACAGCTGAGAACAGATGAGTGCAGCCTTCTTTCATCCAACCTCAGCCCAGCTCTTAATTTCATCCAGGGTGTCTGGTTCCCATTCCCCTGCACAGAATTATTTCTACTAGCTCCTGAACACAGGGTCTAACTGCATTATTTCTTCTCCAGTCAATCCTCTACACATACTTGAGTATATCTACATCTTTTCTTTTTCAATTATTGCTGCATTCAGAGAATAAGGAGCCTAGAAGGAGAGATAATACAATAAGAACTAACATTTGTTGAAAACTTGCTACTACATGTTTTCTTTTTTCAGAGAGGGTCTTTGTTTATATTCTAGGCTGGCCTTGAGCTCACATTATGTAGCCCAGGCTAGCCTCAAATTCAGAGATCCTCCTGCCTCAATCTCCAGACAGCTGGGATTACAAGTGTGTGCCACCATGCCTGGCCTGCTAACCTTATTATTTATTTTCTTACTAAATCTCTCAATCTCATGAAGTTGATACTCTTACTGTACTCATTTTATGAGTAAATTAATAGAGATATGAAGTCAAACATGGTGGCACAAGCCACTTGGGAGACAACCAGGAGGAGCACTGTGAGTTCAAGGTCAGCCTGGGGTACATTGAGTTCAAGACCAGCATACATAATGAGGAATACATAGGGAGATACTGTCTGAAAAAAAAACAAGAACAAAAATAAATATCCTGTCTCAAACAAACAAGAAAACCCCAGAGGCATGGGATAAATAGGTAATCTTCCCAAGACACCAACTAATAAGGATCAAGAATCAGAGCAGATGTCTGATTCTAGAGAGCTTTGGTTTTTTTGTTTATTTGTTCATTTGTTTTCCAGTCTCAACATGTAGTTCATGTTAGCCCTGAACTCACTAAGGAGCCCAGGCACTAACCTTGAATTTGTAGCTATCCCCCCACCTCAGTCCCCCCAAGTGTTGGGATTCTAAGTATGCACCCAGAGACCATGCTCTTTTAATGTCACTTCCACCCCTAGTGGAAGCTCTCTATAAATTTTACCCGCTTCCCAATCACAGGCAGTTAATTGTGAACACTTTGCAGAGAGGCAGGATTTTAATTGACAAAAAGTATAGTTATATTCCAGATTGAGCAAAGCAATGAGTGTCATGTCTTACTCTCTATAGTGTTATTCTGTCTAGGCCTATCCCTAAAATCAAGAGATGTAATCTTCAGTGCCCATCTGTTTCCCAAAGTCCTTTCCACCTCTCTAGATCCATGGACTCTGTGCCCATCCCTGAGTCCCCACAGCCATTAATGCAGGCTTTCCTCTGGCTCTCTCCCACCTTCCTACCCTGCCCTCACAGGCAATACCCAGGAAAAGACCCTAAGAGAATCCAAGCAAAGGAGTTTCTGTTTTCCAAACCTTCCTAACTCAAGCCTCAATTATATTATTGTTGTTGTTGTTGTTATTGGTCTTTTGGAGAGAAGATCGTTATTATTATTATTAGTAGTAGTATTATTAGTATTAGTATTATTGGTCTTTTGGAGACAAGGTCTTACTCGGCAGTCCAGACTGGCCTTGAACTCACTTTATAGTCCAGGCTGGTGTCAAACTCACAATGATCCTCCTGCTTCAGCCTCCTGAGAGCTGAGATTACAGGCATGCACCACCGCATCAGCCCAAGCCTTAATTCTAAAAGACTGAATTTGTGAATGAAGTCAAAAGCCTGCAGTATCATATAAAAATAGCCAAACTATTTCAGGGTCATTATAGGGTTTAGAAGAGTGAAGGTTATCAGTCCAAAGCTATGCCGGGGGCCGGGGAGATGGCTAAATAGAATATGCACTTGCCTGGCAAGCGTAAGTGCCTAAATTCAATCTCCAGTTCTGCCAAACACAAAAAACAAAAACAAAAACAAACCTATGCCAGAAACACTAGCAAAACAGCTAAGTACTAGGCAGGGTGCATCACGCAGTAAACCTAGTCATACTTCCTCTTTCCTAGTTGCGTGTATTTTCCTCTTTTAATCCTTGGTGCAGATCACTGTGGGAACAGAGTGATATGTTTTAAAAATAAAAGGTCGGGCAGGCCAGATAACTCAGCGGACTAAAGCACCTGCTTAGGCAGAGCACAGCGCTGGAGTTGGACCCCAGGCATTGGATCTCAGGCATGCCTGTACCAGCCCCGCCCCTGGGGCCTGCAGAGACACGACTGAGACTGAGACTGGGTGGGCCTGTAATCCCAGTGCTTGAGAGGCTGAAAATAAGAGAACCACTACGAGTCTGATCTGTGTAGTGAGACCCTGTAGACCCTGTACTAAATTCATGAAAAATAAATATATAAAAAATAAAAATAAAAGGTAACCTTCCAGAGTTTTCTAGAAGAAACATGCTTTCAAAAGGACAACTGAAGGTATTGATCACTCAATAGGAACACATGAGGTACATTACCCAAGAAAAAACATGGGGTTTGTGTGATACAGGAAAAAAAGTTCCACTCAAATGAAATACTTCAGAAATATTTGCTGACTGGAAAACTTAAATCTGGTTCCATTTTTATTATTACTGAAACATGACTCTTACAGTCTTCAATTGTCAATGTCAGAGGGGGTTAGGATGTGGAATCAGCATTCAGTCCTTCCGAACAGTCACTGTGGTTTTCTATGATGACTAAGTAGAACTAAGGCTACAGAAGATCAGTACTTGAACTGTAGGTGGAGAAACCACTGTAGCTAGGAATCCAATACATAACTCAAGTAATAGCAAAGTAGACCTTTAGAAAAATGAAGGTCAGGGATACCATACACAGATGCAGGAACCATGAAGGTGCAGGATTAGGACAACAAATGGACTTAACTGGTATTGTGGCTTAGATCTGGGGTGTCCCCCAAAAGCCTCACACATTTGGAAAGTGACTGGGTCTTGGAGGTGCTATAGTCTGATGAGCTTAGGTGCTATGAGGTGGAGGGGCCTAGCCCAGTGAGCTGGAAGGGTGCATCTGACTCCCTGGCTCCCCCTGGGGGCAGCTTTGCTCTGCCTAGGTGCTTCCACCTTGCCCTTTCTGCCTTGGAACCAGCTGACCAGTCAGGATTGATTCTTCTGAAACTGAGCCAAAATAAGCTTCTTTAAGTTGTGGGTGTTGGGTATTCTGTCTCAACGATAAGAAAGTGACTAAGACAGCTGGGTACATAAGACTTTGAAGGTTAACAAGTCACTCAAAAGGAGATTCTCAGTAGTTAACATTAGGCTCAGAAAGCTTAAAAATTAACAGTGATTGACTGCACGTGACAACTTCCATTACAAAGCTTGGACCCCCTACACCTTCAGCTCTAATCAGGCCAAACCACCTGCAGTTCAATTATCAGCTGCAGCTTTCTCCCAGCTCTGCCTCCAAGCCAACTTTTCTATAAAGGCTCCCACCTGATTAACTTCTAATCATCTTTAATGAAGGTCAAGTATCATTTTCCAAAATCTCACTTCCTACCAGGATTCCCTAGTTTTTAGCCCCATGCTTAAAATAGTGTATATGTAAAAGACAGACTACAAGAACAGACCTGGCATGTGCTCAATGAGCTTTGAAAGGCACATCCTCCTAGAGGTGACCGCTGAAGAAATGAATGTGGTAAGATTTCCAAAGGAGAGAAGACTAGGTCTAAATATAGGTCATCATCACAGAACATCTTCATCAAAGGAGAAGTTTCCAAAAATGTTTCTTGACTTTTCTTCTTTTGAGACAATCTCACTGACAATTTTGGCCACACCACTCTCTGTAGGGATGTTCTATGTGTTGCATGATATTTGATAGCATACATAAAATCTACCTACTAGCAGCACTTCCCCCCAAATAAAGTTTCCAGACTTTGTTGACTGTTCCATTTAGGACTAAAATTTCCCATTAAGAACCACTGTTCTAGAGCTAGCTGAAACTTCTTTTCCTGGCAAATACAATTAACTTATTCCCCACTGATTCTACATGTTAATTTTTTTTTTTTTTTTTTTTTTTTGAGACAGAGTCCTTGAACTCATTATGTAGCCCAAGCTTGCCTCAAATTCTTTCTGCCTTAGCCTCCTGAGCAGGCATGCACCAACCATCTGGTATTACATGTTAAATTAAACTTAGAAGTTATAAGGCACTCACAATAGTTAACCCAAATTGGTACCTGTTATCTAACAAGTTATCATAGCTCAATTCAGTCTAAATTTATCACCAAACTACAAGTCTGTAAGTCAAACTACAATATAATGAAAGCAGAAGAGCCAGCTATGAGTGGTGACTCATACCGGGCACAGCAGCACTCTGGGAGGCTTAAACAGGAGGATCACAAGTTGGAGTGTCCCTCAAAAAATAAAATTAGGGCCTGGGGATTTGGCTCAGCAGCAGAACACTTGCCTAGCAAGCTGGAAGCCCTGGGTTCAGTCCTTGGCACCACAAATAATAAACCTCCCCTAAAAAATTAAATTAAATGTCTGGGTGTGTAGTTCAGTCCTTGTGTCTAATTCTAACACACAAAGTACAAATTCTACATAGACACTAATGACAAGCCTATTTTCTTATTGGTAAAATGGACATAATTACAAAGTATAGAAATATAATTAAAAAAAAATTTACTATAGTAGGGGCCAGGAAGATGGCTCAGTGAAATAAGCACTTCCCTGCCAAGCACAAGGGCCTGAGTTTAATCCCCAGTTCCACAAAAAACAACAAAATTTACTACAGCAAAAGACATACCACTATTCATCGCACTTAAAATATTCTCCCTGGTTTCAAACATACTTATCCGTTGTTGTTCTTTTTTTTTTTTTTTTTGTCTTTTTGAGACAGGGTCTCACTATGCAGTCCAGGCTGGCCTTAAGCTCACTTTGTAGCTCAGGCTGGTCTCAAACTCACAACAATCCTCCTGCCTCAGCCTCCCAAGTGCTGGGATTACAGGCATGCGCCACCACGCCTGGCATGTTGTTCTACTTTTGAAGCAGTTCTAGGGTCCTTGTTCCTGAGTGACTGTAAGAGGTGTGATAAAGGCCC
>PVKA01025111.1:14933-33474 GCA_004027165.1 Ctenomys sociabilis
AGTCTGATCTGTGTAGTGAGACCCTGTAGACCCTGTACTAAATACATAAAAAAAAAAAAAAAAAAAGCCGGGCGTGGTGACACAGGCCTGTAATCCCAGCACTTCGGGAGGCTGACGCAGGAGGATTGCTGTGAGTTCGAGATCAGCCTGAACTATAGAGTGAGCTTAAGGCCAGCCTGAACTGCGTAGTGAGACCCTGTCTCGAGAAAAAAAAAAAAAAAAGAGGTGTGCTAGAAAATACAGTAAATGCTGCTCTCAGTGCCATCCAGGAGAAAGGCAGGTTGCTAAACACATCTGGTGCATCCTCATCCACCTTATTGACAGAATCTGGCTCAAAAGATAAATGTTTTCAACCTATTCAGGACACTGAGACAGCTATGACAGCACAACTAAAGACACAAAAGACGATCCTCATTACTGCTTCAGAAAAAATGATTAGTTAAGTGTGTTCAAAGCAGGGAGGTTTTTGGAGGGGGATTAAAGGCAGTTATCTTTTACTGTCAAAAAACTTTTAATTTAAACATTCACTGTAATTTCTGAGCAGACATCATATACTATCTACTTTATCAGACTGTCATGGAATTGAGCTAAATATGTAAGATGCTTACACAGGCCTGCCATAGACACATTTAAGTATTCCACATTATTGATAATGTATAGGCAGCTAAGCATGATGGTGAACATCTGCAGTCCCAGCACTTGAGAGGCTGAGGCTGGTGGACTACCTTGAGTTTGAGGCCAGCCTGGGCTACATAGTGAATTCAAGGTCAACCTGAACTACACAGCTAGACTGTTTATAAAAAAAAAAAAAAAAAAAAAAAAAAAAAAAATCCTATCTTGGATAGTAGAACTATGTACAGTCAAACTTGCACCCAGATTCTGAGTTCCAATTTCTGTTCTTTAAATGTTCCATTTAGTCTCCAAATATCACACCTTCCTTAAGTCATAGACATAAAATAGGAAAGCAACATGGTAGTAATCAACATTATATAAAAGCATTACTTTTATTTTAAAAATGACTTTTTATTTAGTAGAATAGCAGGGGAAACTTGCTAGCATTAGAAAACTTGTCTTCCAATTTAGTGGACGTTTGGTGACAGATGTAATTTTTTTTTTTCCGTCTGGATCTCACTAAGCAATGCAAGCTGGCCTTGAGCTCACTTTTTAGCTCAGGCTGGTCTAGAACTCACAATGATCCTCCTACAGGCATACGCAGGAGACAGATACTTTTTAAGAACTATTTTAATAAAATGCAGAGTAAGGAAAGCACATGCCTTGAAATCTGGCAGCTCTAATTCAAATTACTTTATTTAATAGACACATAGTTTGGATGCTTAAAATAAAAAATTTTGCGAATTAGTTTTATATTCTCCGCATAAGGTAAGCACAATAAACTTTGAGGGTAGTAGGAATTTATTAAAGACACTGACAGAGATTTGACCATCCATTCAAAACAGCACACGCACACAGCCCCCTAAATCATTTTTTTTTTCAACCGCAAATAAGTAAATAACTTTTTCTTTAGGAGGTTCTGAAGAAGAGCGGTGTTGGAAGAAATGGTATTTGTCAGTAGTGTGCCCAGTTTTTTAAATTGGCCTAATGTCTATTTTTAGATAGAAGTAGCCTGTGATATAGCTCAGAGCCACAGGTAAGTGTAAGGTAAGTGTAAGGTCTTGAGTTCGATTCCCAGTACTAGGTGAGAAAAAAAGTCATCACCTTCCAAAGAATATTTTAAAATCACCAAAGATTGTGACTGCAGCACAAGATACTTATTAGGAACAAATACAGGTTTTTATGGGTAAAAGTCGCAACACCACATGTGAGATAAACAGTTGTTAGAGGCAAAACTGTCCTTGCTGCCGCCAAAATGTGCAAAGAGGGAAATAACAACTGTTCCTAGCCATCCAGCCAAAGGCCGCCCCGCAAGGCCTTGGAGGCGTGGTCTGGGTTCGCGGCCGCGCTTCTTCAAAGGTGCCGGCTTTCCGAGTGCGCATGCAAATGAAGGTCAAGGCGCCCTTCCGCGACACTTCCGGAAAATCTCCAACAATCCTATCTGTGTCCCGGGGTAGAGCAAGCGCTGGCCTTCTCCTGGGTGTAGCGCCCAGGGAAGAGGAAGGTGGCAGCCTTCCTCTGCTCCGGACCGGTCCTCTGGGGTAGCACCAGCCCCACCAGGGCTGGCTCCCACGTGGAGCCCGCGGAGGGATCGGCCCCCCGGCCGCCAGCTCTGATTGGTCAAGGGCCGCAGGCGCCAGAGGTGCACCTCAGTGACAGACTACTGGGCCAAACCCGAGAGGGCTGAGGACGAGGTCGTGACCACGTGTTCAAGGACACGAGCGGCAAGTAAGCGTGTTGGACCTAGGCAAAAAGCGGGCCACCACCCGGCCACCAGGCTGCGAAACGCATAGTGGGCCCTGGCTCTCTGCAGGCGCTGTCACCCTCCTCCCCACGTCGGGGAGCGCTCACCTCAGCGCTAGCGGCGCCTCCACCTTCAGCTTTTTGGGCTTCGGCTCCCCCACAGCGGCTGCCATCTTCGGGCTACCAACCTACTTTCGCGCCACCGCTCACAGAGCAACGCACTCCCCGCCCCTCGACTCGCCAGGCCCGCCTCTCTTGCCCCACACCACCCTCTTCTAAGCCCCGCCTCCTACTCCGCCCCTTTTGCCACTCTCCAGTCCTAACCTTAAGATCTACCGCCCTTTCGCGATCCCATTTGCCCTATGGAGTTAGGCTGCTGATGAGCGCCTGAAGCGAGGTAGTGGAAAAACTCCATTTTTCTAGATTCTGGATGATCAGGACGATTTAAATCCTCCATCTCTGGAGACGCTTTCCTCTCACTGAACGTCTTTCCGCTTATTTAATCTTTCTAACAACGGAGACCACGCCAGTATCTTCGAGGCTGGTAGTCAGGCAATCTATTGGGCACTCCGAGCGCGGGGTCCTAACGGCCTTCTCTGCCGCTTCAGTTTCGGTCCGGAGAGGACCCTGCGCCAAAGCCCTGACTAGCCCTGCTGTCGGGGTGAGTGTAAGGGGCGGGGAGTCTACGGACTGGGGACGGCTAAAAAACTGTGGAATAGGCTGGTAGCTGGCCCTCGGGACTCCAGCCTGGGCTCGGGAGCGGCCGTTGGCCGGGGCCGCACCTCCTCCCGCTCCCGGCCTTCCGGGCTTTACAAACTGGGCCGGAAGGGAGCGGTGCACCTGCACCCAGCGTTCTGAAACCAGTTCCCCCAGGAGGTCAAGCTCTCGGTGCTCTGTAGCAGGAAAAAGGCCTTGTCACCTCATTGAGCCCGATGACTTGATTCTCAGCCCTCAGGGATTTCGCCTTGGAGGACAAAACCCGTGAAGGGTCTGAGTGGACATCCTCAAACCCGGATGGTTTCTGTCTGAGCATGGGGTAGAAAATACAGTGAGAAGGGTGTTACAGTTCGGCAGAAGAAAGGGGACTGGGATCTAAACTGAGAAGATGGCAGTGAGTATGCAAAGACAATGAGTAATGTCTTGTGGTAGATTTGAAGCTGAAGCTTCCATTCTGCATGGATGAGAAGGTGGTGCCGCTTTAAAATTAGGAGTTGTCACGGGAACAGCAGGAGTATTCGATTTATCGAATTTGAAACAGTAGCTTAAGGAGCAAGGGAGATGGCTCAGTGGAATAAGCGCTTCCCTGGCAAGCACTTTTTCTACTGAGCTATCCAGCCATTGCATTTGTTTGTTTATTTATTGCTTTTTTGAGACAGGGCATCACTCTGTGCTTCAGGCTGGCTTTAACTCACTATGTAGCCCAGGCTGGCCTTCAGTTTGCAGCAATCCTTCCTCAGTTTCCTTAGTGGTGGATTATAGGCTTGGGAGCAAACACTTTCAGTTTTTGTAGATTAAACTCTTCCTGACATCTAACAGTATTTACCACTCCAGTTTTATGGACATATACTAACAACATTCTAGTTACTAAAAACCACATACCATTATTAAAAGCCAGTAACTGGCCTTGAACTGACTATGTAGCCCAGGCAAACCTGAAACAGTGATCCTCCTGTCTCGGGCTCCTGAATGCTGGGATCACAGGCCTTTGTTATCAGCCTTCTTGTACCTCTCTTCTGTGCCTTTTAGTCCTTTTTTTTTTTTTGGTGAAACCAGGGATTGAACTCAGACCATTGTGCTTGCCGGGGAAGCCCAGCCCCAAAGATCTTTTTTTGTTTTTTTTTTTTTTTGGCGGAACCAGGGATTGAACTCAGGCCCTTGCACTTGCCAGGGAAGTGCTTATTCCACTGAGCCATCTCCCCGGCCCCTGTGCCTTTTAGTCCTAAAGATACATTGTCCAGAGATAGTTTTTGACAATTGTAATTGCATTGCTTGTAAAACAAGATTTAGTAAAGAAGATTCACAAAGGATTTAAACTACACTCAAAAAGCTCTATTGAGACTGTAGGGCTGTCTCAAAACAATTTTTTGTGGCTCAAAAGATGCTAGGAACAATAACAGCAAAAAAGGCGAAAATAGTAACTCATGGCTTTCCCAGAAAGTTTATTAAAATAATTAAAAATATTACAGTTATTGGAAGCATAACTAGATAAAGGAATTTACATTGCTTGGTGTGATACTATTTATTATGTATTAGGGATAGGCCACAGTAAAGAAAAACAAACTTCCCTATTATAGAAGGTTAAGATGGGTTTTAAAGCTAAGCACTATTGAGAACTGCAAGTGTTATACTTTCATTTAAGCACTAAGGATAACAATAATAAATCTAGTGGACTGGTTTAACTTGTATTGTGAAATCTGAACTATTGCCAATAAAAACATTGGTGGAAATTTTCCTGGAAAGAGTTTTTCAGTGGCTTAAAAAATGAATAGAGATCTGACCCTAAAATAAAACTACAAAGTCTCTTGGAAAAATAAGCAGCTCTCCACCTGGTATGGTGGCACACAACTATATTTCAGCACTCAGGAGGCTGAGGCAGGAGGAGCATTGAGTTCAAGCGTAGCTTGGGCTACATAGTGAGTTCAGAGGTAGCCCAAACTACATAGTGAGACCCTGTGTCCAGAAAAAAAATTAAAGTGGAGAGTGAATGGGTGTGTGAAAAACCAGCTCTGCAAAGTGAACTTGGGCCAGACAAAGAGAAAAGAGTAAAAGCAAAAAGGAAAGTTCATTCAGCATTCAGATGTGGTGTGGGCTGCAGTGCAGAATCACGCAGGATAACCCAACTTAGCAAGACTCTGACTAATAAAGGATTGAGGGCCCTATCAGTACTTGGAAAGCAAGCTGAAGCAGCACATTCACTGCACTGCCCAGTGTGGTAGCTACTTATTATGTGGTTACATACCTAGGTTCAAATTTAAGTTAAAGCGTCAGCCAGCCATGGCAGCACACCCTATAATCCCAGCTCTTGGGAAGCTGATCCAGGAAGATCACTCGGAGTTGGAGGCCATCCTGAACTACATAGACCAAAAGTTAAAACTGAAGTACATTAGAATGTACTTCACTGTTGTGTCAGCCACAGTGCGAGTGCTCAGTTGCCACTTGTACCTGATGGGTACCCTACTGGGCATCACAGGACATGTTCTTCCTTACAGAAAATCTGTTCATAACTGTAAGACTCAGAATAGAGCAGGAACTCAGGATTCATTTATTGTGAGATCCTAAGTAACTGACTTAATCTTTTGAGATCTTCTCTAAACATGAGTTTAAGAGAATATTCATGGTATAACCTTGTGAAAAGTTGAGATAATGTAGATAAAGTGCCTACCAGTGTGTGTGACTCAACATTTTAAATATTCATCCTTAATGAACACTTGAGTATAGCGAAAAGATTACTTTTTGCAAAAGATACCATATTCCAAGAGAGACCTTGCACGAAACAAACCTAAAAGCAGGGGAGGAAGATACCATATTCCATAGCTCAAAGATGCCCAAAGCCCAGTTTGTGTTTAATATTTCAGATGCACATTTTATTCCAAGAAAACCAGGTAATAAAAATTTAGTTACGAGGTACCGGCCAAATAGCTCAGCAGTTAAAGCACCTGCAAGCAGGCACAGGGGCCAGGGGTTCAATCCCCAGACTTGCCACTCACTGAGGCAGCAGTTGAGACTGGACATGGTGCATGTCTGCAATCTCAGCTCTTGGGAGGCTGTAAAAAGGCAGATCACTACGAGTCCGATCCAGTAATGAGACCCTGTAAACCCATCCCTAAAATACACACCAAAAAAAAAAATTAGTTACAGATCTTATCACTGGCTAGTACTATTAAAAGTGAAAGATTATCAGTTGAAGTTAGGTCAACTAGGTTAGTAGATTCTGTGTAACAATTCTATGTACTGTAATGTCACTACTACTACTCAAAAATGTAAGGCTGACACAAAACCTGCTAAGCAATGCATCTGAGTAGATGAAGTGGAAAAATTTCCCAACAGTAAAGGTCCCAACCCTAAAGTATCAGGATTTATTGCTTTCAACTCAGATTTATTGTTTGGCTATTAGAGATGGTTTTAACAGAAAAAAGTTTTTTGTTTCTAATAAAAACTCTATCATTCATACTTTATTAATGCAGTAATTAGTCAAACATATCTTAGTATTATTTACTTGGTATAACTATTGAATATTTACCAAATGAGAAGGGAAAACTCACATATTTTTATTTAACATTCTTTTCATAAGATAAATCACTTCTGGAAAGAGTTATTAGGTTGATGTCTTTGTTACTAGTTAAGCAAAATTAAATGTTTTTGTTTTTTAGGTTTTTTGTTTTTGTTTTTGCTTTTTTTTTTGTGGACCTGGGGATTGAACTCATGCCCTTGCGCTTGCTAAGGATGCACTTATTCCACTGAGCCATCTCCTGGCCCCAAGCAAAATTGAATGGATCAATTTTGGAAATTCTTTCTATTTGGAATTTATCTTCATGCGTAGAGACTGTATTTGATTTTAAATTCTTTCTCCTTTATCTGCATGTACTATATAGTACTATTAACTTTGAATGATTGGATCACTAAACACCTGATACTGATGCTTACCCATACAAAAGATAAAACAAATTGTGGGAACTAAATATTTTTCCACTGTCCCTAATATTACCTGCATAGTAAACATTTTATTTGAAACATAACTCTCAGGAAAGATAACAAATCATAGTAAAAAGGCCAATGGAATACCACAAAATGGACCCAGCATGTAAATATCATATCCAGATGAATAAGGTTTACCAGCCCTCTCGAAGACCATGTTCCTCTCAGTTCCTATTTTTGCCCTTATGATTTTCTCTGTGGTTCTGTGGATTGAAGTAAACATTTGAGTTGTTGCAGATTTTTACTATTACAGATATTTTTGGTACACAGTAGTACACATTTCTGTTGAGGCCATATGGGAATGGATTTATGCTGCAAAATATTAAGAATACTTTTTATTTAAGATCTAAGTAATACAGACTCACAATTTTAGAGTACACAGTTCAGTAGTTTTTAGCATAGTCATGGAGCTATGCAACCATCATCTGTAGTTAAGAAAATTTTTGATCACTCCAAAAAGAAATGCTGGATTCATTGCCAGTAACTCCCTATTCCTCCCCTACTGATGCCTCTAGCAGCCACTAATCGACCTTCTGCTTCTATGGATTGATCTGTTCTGAACAGTTGATAACAAGAATGTAACTTCTCTTTTTTTATTTTTGAGACAAGATCTTACTGTGCACTTCAGGCTGACCTTGAGTTCACTTTATAGGCCAGGCTGGTCTCAGACTCTCAACAGTTCTCCTGCCTCAGCCTCCTGAGTGTTGGGATTACAAGCATGTGCCACCATGCCTGGCTAAGAATACAACTTTTTAGGTTCAGATTCCTTCACAGGTTACCCATATTATAACCAGTGCAACTGCTTGATTCCTTTTTTTAAAAATCTTATTTATGTATTTGATACAGAGTCTATGCAGTTCAGACTTGTAGTGATCCCACTGTCTTGGCCTCCCCAGTGCTGGGCTTACAGGCATATATTATCATGCCCAGTTTTGGGGGCCAGAATGGTGCTGGGGATCAAAACCAAGTCCTTGAATTTCCCAGGCAGGCAATTAGATCTCTCCAGCCCCAGTTAATTCCTTTTTAGAGCCAAATAGTCCATTCTATGGATAGTCCATTTTTGTTTTGCATTTACTAGTTGATGCACATTTTGGTCATTTCCCCTTTTTAGCAATTATTTATAATGTTTCTATAAACATTTGTGCACAACGTTAAATTTCTGAAGAACTCTTTTCCATGGTGTCTACACCATTTCATATTCCTTAGGACAGTGTCTGAGCATTCCAGCTTCTCTCCATTTTGTCAACACTTGTTAATGTCTTCCATTATTATAATTAGCCTGATGTTGATGAGATACTGTCTCATTTCTGGCTTTTTTGTTGTTGTTTTTAGTGGTTTTCTGTTCCTTTTTTTTTTTGGTGTGTGTGTTTGAGACAGTCTCACTATGTGATTCAAGCTGGCCTTGAACTCCCTGTGTAGGTGAAGTTGGCCTGGAACTTGAAATGATCCTTATGTCTCTGCTTCTTAAGTGCTAGGATTATAGCCTTGTGCCACCAGACTTTGCCTTATTGAGATTTTTTATTTGCATTTTCTAGTGATTTACTTTTTTTTAGCATCTTTTCCTTTCTTTTTTAGCATCTTTCCTTTTTCCTTTTTCAGCATCTTTTCCTTTATCCCTTTGTATTGTTTGTTTGTTTGAGAAATGTCTTTGCAGATCATTTACTAGGTTTTGTATAGGTTTGTCCCTGCCTGAGATGTTGCTCAGTAGCACAGCATCTGCTTGGCAAGCATGAGGCTCTAAGGTCAATTCCCCATATTAAAAAAAACAAAACAAAAAAAACAGGGTCATCTCTATTATGAAGTTGCCAGAATTGGTTATGTATTTTATGTAGTAGTCCCTCATGAGGTATGTTTTTTCCTTATTCTCTTGACTATCCTCACATTCTTTTTTGTATTTTAGGGAAGGGTCTATAGGGTGTTCAGGGTCTCACTACTAGATCAGACTCTTAGCGATCCGCCTGTTTACAGCCTCCCAAAAGCTGAGATTACAGGTGTGCACCACCATACCTAGTCTCAGTTGCCCTCTCAGTAAGCCCCAGGGTCAGGGCTAGCATGGCAGGCTGGGGATTGAACCCCTGTTGGCTGTGCCTGCTTGCAGGCTCTTTAATCCACTCAGCTATTTAGCCAGCCCTGTCCTCACTTTTTTTTTTTTTTTTTTTTTGACAGAACTGGGGATTGAACTCAGGCCCTTGCACTTGTCACGGAAGCACTTATTCTACTGAGCCATCTTCCCAGCCCCTGTCCTCACATTCTTGATAATTTCCTTTGAAGCACAAAAGTTTTAACTTTGTTTTTTTTGGCGGAGCCTGGGATTGAACTCAGACCCTTGCACTTGCCAGGGAAACTTATTCCACTGAGCCATCTCCCCAGCCCCAAAAGTTTTAACTTTGATAGAGCAACTTGGGTTACTTTCTTCTCTTCCTCTTCTTTCCTTCCCCACCCTCCTTAATCTATTCTTTTTTTTTTTTTTTTTTTTTTTTTTTTTTGTACTAGCAGTCAAACTCAGGACCTTGTGCTTGCCTGTCCAGTGCTTATGCCAATGAGCTATCTCTCCAGGTCCCTTCTTTTTTTGTCTCCCCATAAAAGAGTTTGATTTTGTCAAATGCTTTTCCTGCAACTTTGGAAATAACATTTGTTTTTAGTCTTACATTAATAATATTGCATACTACATTGGTTGAGTTATCTATGTTAAACAAACTGTGTTTTTGGAATAAACTTATGGGTTACTTTGCTAGTATTTTGTCAAGAATTTCTATATATGTATTCTTGAGTGATACTGATCCATAGTTATTTGTATGGCTTTTGTCTTGATTTTTTTGTCAGTGTAATCCAAAGATACTTTTTGATGTATAATAAATTTAAACCTTCTTTTCCCTCACAGAAAATGATCCACAGTCTATTTCTTATAAACTGTTCTGGTGACATATTTCTAGAGAAGCACTGGAAAAGTGTTGTGAGCCAGTCTGTCTGTGATTACTTCTTTGAAGCTCAGGAGAAAGCTGCCGATGCTGAAAATGTACCACCTGTCATTTCGACACCTCACCACTACCTCATCAGTATCTACCGGGATAAGCTCTTCTTTGTGTCTGTCATACAGACTGAAGTGCCACCTCTCTTTGTAATTGAATTCCTACACCGAGTTGCTGATACTTTTCAGGTTGGGTATCCATCAGACTTGTCTAACTCACTCGGAGGAAGACACATGATTATAGTCTTAACTAGCTGTTAATATATTGTTTCTCTAAACATAAATTCATAACTTCTTTCTATACAGTACACAGTGGCATACAAGACTACTTTGTTCACTTTTATTTTTAAATGTCTTATAAACTGTACCATCAAAAATAGTGTCTTCAGAGTAGGGATACAGCTCAGTCACATAAATGCTTACCTGACAAGCACAAGGTCCCTAGTTTGATCTCTGGTACTGCAAAACAAAAAAGTGTCTTCCATGTACTGTTCTCTGGAAGTTCCTAAGATTTTTTTTGACTATGAACTCAAAGTTTTACATTTAATTTTTCTTTTGCCTTACTGAAAATATAGATGTGATTTAACCACTTACCAATTGAGTTGCTTAAATACAAAATGACTAAAACTTGCTATTTTTTTCATTGGTTTTTATAAGAATATGACAGGAATTTTTTTTTTTAAGTTTTATTAATTGGGGACAAGAATCAACTGGTTAAAATGACACCTGAGTGACACTTGGGATAATTACCATGTAACAAACATGCTGCCCAAGTGACACTGAGGTAAAGTGTTAAGTGATTACAACTTACCTCTCATTCCAGTTTAGTATTTCATTATTTTCTAACATATATAATGGAAATTCAGTTCATTTTAAAAATATAGGGAAAAAAGAAAAGCTGAGCATTGCAGTGCATACCTGTAACCTCAGTATTGGGTGGCTAATGCAGCAGGCATGCCATGAGTTCAAGGCCATCCTGAACTATGTATCTAGTGAGACCCTATCTCAAAAATCAACAAGAAAATATTGAAGAATAGTGTCAGGAGGATATAGAGGGTTTTTATTTCTCTCCTGTTTTACATATTTCTAACATTTTAAAGAATGAGCTAAAAAAAAAAAAAGAATGAGCTAATGCTACTGTAAGTTTGTTCTTCAAAATGAAAAGTATTTAGTAAACCCTTATTTATGCCTTCTGTTCTACACTGTTATTAATATTGTTCTAGGACTACTTTGGTGAGTGTTCAGAGGCTGCAATTAAGGACAATGTGGTCATAGTATATGAGCTCTTGGAGGAAATGTTGGACAATGGATTTCCACTGGCTACTGAATCTAACATTTTAAAAGAACTGATTAAACCACCAACAATTCTACGTTCTGTTGTCAACTCTATTACAGGTAAGATGAAAACGTACTTTATGCTAAGAACCAAACAATTAAAACTTTAGAAATAGTTTACTTTTGCCTATTAAGATGGTTCAGCTTGGCCCAGGTTAAAGTGACTGGTAACATTTAAGTGGATATATGTTTCTTTTCATTAAAAGAGGCCACATCTTAAATAGCTAAAAATTTTCGGTTGCTGTTTTGTTTATAGGTTTACCTGTAAAACCACAATTTAGAGCCCAGCCTTGACAGTTTAGTGACTTAGCAAGAAGCAAGACCCTGTGTCACAAAGGGATAGGGAGATAGCTTTGTGCAGGGGCCTTGGGTTTGATTTCTAGTACTGCAAAATAAAATATATGCTAGTTAATCCTAAAGAAAATAGTGTTATCAGTCCATGTAAAAGACAGTTTAAGCTAGGCATGGTAGTGTATGCCAATAACCTTAGAATGCTATGAGGCCAAGGCAGGAGAAGTTTAAGTCACCTAAGCAACTCATACACTGTCTCAAAAAGGGCTAAGGGTATAAGTCACTGTGAAAGCTTTGGTTTAATCCCTGGGAGAAGAAAAAAACAAAACAACCCAGAGAATTTAGTTTGTTTATAGACTTGCCTTTTAATATTTATAATAGCATTACAGGGACTTGAACTGTAGCTCAGTAGTAGAGAACCTAGGTTTAGTCCCCAAGGCCCCTGCACAAAACTGTCTCCCTACCCCTTTTGTGACACGAGGTCTTTCTTCTTGCTAAGTCACTAAGCACCATAAAAAGATAAATTAGAATTGTATAAGTGGCATCATGCTGGTACCTCACAGTGTTTGGTACCACAAAAATAGAGTATAGAGAGCCAGCGAGATAGCTCAGCAGTCTAAAGCACCTACTTAGACAAACTTAGGCACAGAGGACTGCAGTTTGATCCCCAGCACCATATGCTGTGCCAGCCCTGCCCTCAGGGTGAGCTAAGCCAGCCAAAAGAATATAGAAAACTTAAGACCTTAAGTCTTAAGTCTCTCCCCACAAAAGTCTCTCCTGAAAGTATTTTTTAATATCCAGACGATATATTAGAACAAGAAGAAGTAAATAGTCTGTGAGACTGCTTGCATTATATGCCTTTTGCTTGTTACATGTTTCCAGTTGGATTTAATTCTTGCATAGTACTAGAAATTCAATGTATCCAGACAACTTTATTTTGCAAGTATTGAAATCTTCAGAGAGATTCCTGTGAAATGTTATGTGACACTCAAATGGTGGGATCTGTTAATGTAAACTCCCCTCCAGGGCCTTGCCCTAACAGTGAGGTGGAAGAGACAAGAAAAGGACCATTCACCAGCTCTTTACTCATTCTCTGTCAAGGCAGTTTGAGGAGAAATGTTTTAAAAAGAGAAGATGTAGTTGTCTGTGCCATTAAAAATTTACACTCCAGGTAAGAGACTGAAGGAAATTAAAATAAGCAAAATAACTGTGGAATTTTAATAAAGCAATTCCATACTGCATCAACAATATAATGTGACACATTGAAGTTATGTAATATAAAATGAGAAAAAACACAAAAGTTATTCATTCATAGTTACATGTAAATATTTATACAGAGAAAGTTCTAAAATGTTTACAGTGATTGTTGTTAAAGATATATCTTATCTTTATTTTTGCTTTGTACTTTTTTTTTGTACTGGAAATCAAACTCAGGACCTTGAGCTTGTTAGGCAGGTAGTGTGCACCACTGAACTGTCCCCAGCCTGGCTTTATACTTTTTAACTTTCCAAAATACATACTTCCCAGGAAAATGTTGCTAATGTATAAATGAAACAGATTCATAAGACAGTATATTATAAAGTTCAAATGAATGATTCACTGGATGATATAATTCTTTCCAAACTGTAGTAGGCAGCCTTCAGACAGGGCCCTAGAGAATCAGTAGACAGTAAAAAGGGGAGGCGGGATAAGTTTTGTTTTGTTTGTTTTTTTAACGTTCCCAAGTGCTGCAATTATAATCAATGCACCACCATGCCTGGCTCCACAGCTATATTTTAAAGTACAACCCCAAAATCATGAAAGTAGAAAACAGTGTGAGCTATTTATGAGGGAAATGTTTAAAGAAATATACCACAACATAGGCTGAGGCAGGAGGATTTCTGTGAGTTCAAGGCCAGTCTGAATTGCACAGTGAGAGACTATCTCAGAAAAAGAAAAAAGAAAGATATATAACAAGTACATTTTAGTAGGAAGATAGATTTTTTTTTTTCCTTGTCTTTTAGGGAAGGGTCTACAGGGTGTTCACTACTAGATCAGATATGTAGTGATCCACCTGTTTACAGCCTCCCAACAGCTGATATTATAGGTGTGCACTACCACGCCCAGTCTCAATTGCTGTCCCAGGGTGTCTAGGGGGCCAGTCTGGAACAGCAGGCCCTGGAGATCAAACCACCGGCCCCTGCAAGCAGGTCCTTTAATCCACTGAGCTGTTTGGCTGGCCTGATAGATTTTTTTTTTTTTTTTTTTTTTTTTTTTTTTTTTTTTGGCAGAACTGGGTATTGAACTCAGGCCCTTGTGCTTCCCATTCAGTTGCTTATTCTACTGAGCTATCTCCCCGGCCCCCTCCAATAGATTTATTTTTAAACCCATTTTTCTGAACTTTCTGTTTTTTTCAGTGAAGCATGTAGTGCTTTTGAATTGCAAATGTGAATTGACCAAAATTTTAAACAAATCACACTTCAAGGATATGTGCTTTAGATAAACATTTCATTTTCAGACATACATTGATTTACCAGGAAATTAGCCTAATAGGAAAAGGATAGAGTACAGGTTGTTCTTTATCTAGTTGTCACACTGACGCCTGTATATCCACATCTTGGGTCGAATTCAACTGAATACCAGAGATCCTTCTCACTGTGTATTCTCTGAAGAGGCATTTTATGGCACAGTTTTTAAACAGTGAGCTTTTTTTTGTTATCTTTAGTGGCAACAGGCAAAGATCTGGTGGTTGGACCACTAGAATTAACTTCAGGTACTGCTAACAGCCTGGAAGCAATAGTTAAGCAAAATGCATTTATCCTGGTTTAATGGGTACACAAAGGACCACACAGCCTGCTTCTGTCCTCTAGAAAACTGGCCATGTTAGTATGGATATGTCTCTAACAATTCTTGAGACTATCCATAACTTTGATAAAGACGGTTCCAAACATTGAAGAAACATCTGAATGATTCTTTTTCTTTTTTTAAATATTGATACAGGGTCTCGTTATAGTATGGACCCATAGTGATCCTCTTGTCTCAGCCTCCCCAGCAGTAGAATTAGAAGTGTGTACCACCATGCCCAGTTTTGGGGCTGGCATGGTGGTGTCCAGGGTTCTGGGTCGGCACAGAATGTGGTACCGGGGATAGAACTTGGGACCTTGCATTTGCCAGGCAGGCACTTAGACCACTGAGCTACCTCCCTTGCCCTCTTTCTCTCTTTTGACAAAAAAGCATTTTTGATGTTTTTTACATCAGCTTTGCTTTCTTTCCCAATTCTAGGCAGTAGTAATGTAGGGGACACACTCCCCACTGGGCAGCTGTCCAACATCCCATGGCGCCGGGCAGGAGTGAAGTATACGAACAATGAAGCCTATTTTGATGTTGTTGAAGAAATAGATGCAATTATAGATAAATCAGGTAACTGTGCATGCAATCTTACCAGGATGGGGGGGGTACACTTCAGCTGAAGTAAGCTGAATAGAAAATTGAATCCCCTGGCAGTGTGATTTCAACAGCAAGACATTCATTTTCTAATGATTTATAAATCTTCATTTTGTTTGTGGGTTCAATATGATTATCACAACCAATATTGAGATCTGCCAGACATTTGTTTTTCAGGGCTCATGTTGTTTTTAAGCCAGTTCTTTACTTTTGTACTTCTCCCTCTTGCTACTTTATTTATTCTAAGCTTGTCAACCATATGACCATACTTTTGTTACTGATTTATCTATTAGTAGACTGCTTTCTGATTTTTCTTTTAACCAAACAAAATAATGATACTCTATGAGAACCCTAAGGCACTAGTGCTGTAGCTTAGTGACAGAGCACTTGCCTAACACCTGCAAGACCCTGGGTTCAATCCCTAGTATTGCAAACCTCATATTTTGTACAGGAGGAAAGTGGTGCTGACAGGAATTAGGTACACAATTAATTGATGTGTAAAGGTAACTTACTATAAGTTAGAGTGAGTATCCTTTCCATTACAGCACCCAAAAAGTTTAAAATCAACTACAAATTCTGTAGGTTTTGAGATGGAGCTGTGGTTTATTAGTAGGCATGCTTCACAGCCCGAGTTTGATTGTTACCATCATAAAAGAATCTTTTTTTTAATTATAATCTTCCATCTAGATGTAGTGGTGCCCATCTGTAGTCTAAGTACTTAGGAAGCTAAAGAAGTAGGATCACCATGAGTTTAAAGCCAGTCTGGCCTATCTAGTGAAAGTCCATTGTGAACTACACAGCTAGACTGTCTCAAGAACAACAACAAAAATCAATCAATCAATTAAAATCTTCTGTTTCATAAAATAACAGATCATGGTTCCTATTTAAGAAAACTGGATTTTACATTTCTATTCAAATATATTTAACATCTAGTAGTCTTACAAGATTGACTATAAAAGGTTTGATTTTCCTTAAAATTGGCATATTCCATCCAGAGGCTGAGTCAGGACAATTACAAGTTTGAACCCAAACAAAGCCACTTAGATCCTGCTTCAAAAAAAATGGGCTGGGAATATGTCTCACTGCAAAGAGTTCAGTTTCCATTACCAGTCACAGGTGCACACATGCATACCACCCATACATACACACTTGTATTCCAACTACTTAAATACAGTCATTGATACTCAGTGAGAAAGCTGTCCAAACTGATGTAATGGATCCTCTGTACACTCACCTGTTCATAGAAGTGCAAAGCTTTGATAAGTCTGATGTCCAAGAATTATCTGTATTACTGCCAATACAGCAGTGGTAGCTGTAGCAAAGACCCAGATTCCATTCATATGCCCCCCCCTTTATTTTTTTCTTTCTTTCTTCAGGATCTACAGTCTTTGCAGAAATTCAAGGGGTCATTGATGCTTGCATTAAGCTTTCAGGAATGCCTGATCTGTCTCTGTCTTTCATGGTGAGTTTTGTTCTCCTACTGTATCATCTTTTCAATGTCAAATATATAGGTACTGAATGATAAAAAGTGAAATAAACTGTATCTTATTTTGCAAAGGATTATCTCAAATATTTTTCCACCCGTTTTCAAGATAATAGTTTTATGTGTTGAACACAGTTTTCATGGACAGGCTGAAGAGAGGTCTTTAATTTTGCTACGAGGTGGGCCCGCCAGGTAGCACAGCAGATTAAAGCACCTTCTTAGGCAGATGCATTAGCCAGGGGTTCGATCCCCAGCCTGCCATGCTGGCCTCACCTCCAAGGCATGCTGATGGGGCAACTGAGACGGGGTATGGTGGTGTGTACCTGTAATCCCAGTGCTTGGGAGGCTGAAAAACAGGAAGGATCACTACAAGTCCGATCTGTGTAGTGACATCCTATAGACCCAGTACAAAATACATTAAAAAAAAAATTGCTACAAGTGGCTTGTAATTGGCTTGTGAGTTAGTGTTTGTATATCTCCAGTATCATTTTTATTATCTGCTTTGCAGATATTCAGAGGTGTTGGACTTTGTGTTATTTTAGACTCAGCATGCTGCGCTACCAAGAACAATTAAGAGAAGTGAGTTCTAAGTCTGTCACCAGTTTCTCCTAACCTTAGGTTCTTTGAACCTTTTTGTTATCTGTGGAAAGGATTTGCTGTGGTTGGCTTTTCTCTCATAATTATGAAATTTCAAATAAAATAATGTATATAAAATATTCACAAACTATATAAAGCATACTGAAATTATGATGAACTCTTTATAACTGATTTTTCTTCAGGGACCATATTTCTCATATTTGAATATCATGGTCATACTCATACTCTGAAAATAGCTGTCTTGTTTTTCTGGCAGAACCCAAGGCTTCTGGATGATGTGAGCTTCCATCCCTGCATCCGGTTCAAGCGCTGGGAATCTGAAAGAGTTTTGTCATTTATTCCTCCAGATGGAAATTTCCGACTCATTTCATACCGTGTCAGCTCACAAAAGTATGTTGATATATCTAGTAGAACCTGTCATCACTTAGCAGTGTGCTGAATAGAACTCTCCTCTCTCTGTAGCACTGCAGCATTTGGTGCTTGAGTAAGCAAACTCATAAGCAAAATCATCATTGCTTATTTTAACCATAACTCATCAGGAGACCCAAAAACTGGAGAAAATATGTTCCTAAAATCATCAGTGTAGCAGAAATCTAAGAGTATAAAGTAATAAGACAATGTTTTAATCTTTTACCAAGAATAAGCATTTTGGGATGAGCATTATAAATTGGACAAAACTGTACATTAGTGCCATAATTTTACTGTGTAATGTATGGACTGTACCTTTGTGCAGAATGAGGCAGAATTACCCCAAGACACTCATTCCATCACTGTCTGCATTGAGTTGCAAGGGAATAATTTAGCATTGTAGGTCATAGGTATTTTGTCCCTTGAATGTATCAGAAAATAGGCTGAGGATTTAGCACAGTGGTAGAGTACTTGCATAGTTTCCTGAGTTTGATCTCCAGTACCGAAAAAAGAGAGAGAGAAGTAAAGCATTTGGGTAACATAATAAAATAAGACTCAGCTGAGTACAGTGGTACACATCTGTAATCTCAGCACCCTGGGAGTCTGATGTAGGAGGATCATAAGTTTGAGGCCCCTTGGTTAATTTAGTGAGACTGTCTCAAAATACTAAAAAGGGATGGGATGGGATATACCTCGGTATGAATACCCTGGGTTCACTCCCCAGTATCACCTCCCAAAAAAAAGAAACTCTCAAATGTAATTATTTCTTGGCTCCTATGACATAGGAACTTTTATTTTTGCAGCAGGATCTCACCGTATTCTAAGCTGGCCTTGAATTCGTTCTATAGCCTAGGTCTCAAACAGTACAGTCCTCCTGCCTTAGCCTCTGAACTGCTGGGGTTAAAGGCATGTGCTGCCAGGCGTGTTGGCGCATGCCTGTAATCCCAGCACTTGGGAGGCTGTGGCAGGAGGATTGTTGTGAGTTC
>PVKA01025112.1:0-13818 GCA_004027165.1 Ctenomys sociabilis
GGTCTAGAGTGGCATTCAGGGGTCCAGAATGGTGGTCAGGTGTCCAGAATGGGGGGTTGGTGTTCCAGAATGGAGGTCAGGGCTCCAGAATGGGGGTCAGAGGTCCAGAATGGGAGTTGGGGGTCCAAAATGGGGGTTGGGGGTCCAGAATAGGGGTCCAGAATGAGCACCAAGGGTCTAGAATGAGAGTAGGGTGCCCAGAATGAGGGTTGTGGGTCCAAAGGATTGAGTGTCAGGAATGAGGTTTGGAGATCCAGTATGTGGGGCAGTCCTCTGCAGATCCTCTTCCACCCTAGGGACATTTTCTGGCAGGTGGGGATAGCAGCTCTCCAGGGCTTGTCCTGGCCCAGCATGTATGGCCTCTCTCCTGCAGGCCTGGCCAGCACTGTGCCCCCCTTCCATGTGAGCTTGGCCAGGAAAGGCCATGTGGTACATCCCTGCCTCAGAGCAGGTCCTCTCAGTTATCCTCTGAACAGTGTTGCCCAAGTTCAGGGTAGATGCAGACACTAGGACTCCACACATTGCTGCCACTCCCTTCTCTGCAGGTCTGCTCTGAACATCTCAGAAGCCCCGCTGCAGGCCTACTGCAGATGCCACACCCTGGGGCTGCTGGTGAGGGGTCCTTTGCTGGACTCCTGATCCACCTAAGGAAGCCCATCACAGGGTACCTGGACACCAGGTCCTCTGGGCAACTCTTCCCACAGGTATTTCATGGAAACGGTGACCAGCCTTTCCCTGCTCTGTGCTCTGTGGGGGATTAGAAACTCCCCCTGTAGTGGTCTTCAGATCCCTGAGAGAAAAGCAACACCTTTAGCACCCACATTAAGTGCCAAGAGTGCCTTTTTACAGAAGCAGGGGTCCCAGCACAGGAAATGCATGGGTTCCATGCAGGTCCAAAGGGGCCATTGTGGGAATGCAAACCCATGAGGCAGGGGCAAGTGAGGACTGCTAGGGGTGGCGTCCTCCACCTGGCTGTGATTCCCACTGAGGCTGTGTCCTTCTTCCTGGCCCACTCAGTGGGAGTCCCAGCTTCTGTTCCCAGGGACAGGAAAGATTGGCTGCCTCTCCCTTTGGCTGGCATCCCTTAGGCCTCTGAGGTGTGTTCTGCCAGCCCTCGTCCTCCAAACCCTTCCTGCGCATGGTGACTCTTTGTACCAGAGCCTTCCGCTCCTGTGGAGTTTTAGCCTTAGACAGTTGAGAGCTGCCCGAGGGGTGTCAGGGAGGTAGTGTCCCATCCCATAGGGATGCAGGCAGATAGATGGCCCCTACCAGTGCAGCCTGTCCCTCAAGAGTGCCCCCTGTGTCTGGAGGGATGGCATTGTGGTCCTGTCGAGGGGACAGTGGGCTTCACAGAACCCACACTTGGCCAGTGCTCATGCAATAGCACCCACCATCCACTCAAAAGCCAGGGACACAGGTGGACTTGCAGGTGACCCTGCTCCTGGAGGTGTTCATACTTGGGGAGAACACATGTGCCCGGAAGCTGCCTGCATCTCTCACAGCCCACTGACTTCCCCTTGGGTGAACAGGCCTCAGGCAGGAAGAGTACAGATTCAGTCTGTGGACAGCGCTGCTGTCCTGGACACAGTCCCACCCCTCCACAGCCATGTCATCGAGCTCCAGTAACACGGAGACGAGTCTGGACAGAAACCACTGGGCTGGGAAGGCTACCCAAGTCCTAGTGCCTGGAATCAATCCACAGCGCGTGACCTTGCTGGAAGTTGTCTTTGCTGATGGAGTCAAGGATCTGGAGGTGCGAGCACTATGAATTAGGGTGAAGCCTAAGTCACTGCCTTTTTAGGAGGGGGCAGAGGGAGATCTGAGGCCCCAGATCCAGGAATGGTGATGCGAGAGGCCAGAACTGAGCTGAAGCATCTGGGCC
Organism: Ctenomys sociabilis; assembly: GCA_004027165.1. Taxonomy (NCBI): domain Eukaryota; kingdom Metazoa; phylum Chordata; class Mammalia; order Rodentia; family Ctenomyidae; genus Ctenomys; species Ctenomys sociabilis. Next base: position 1,883 of record PVKA01025112.1, read on the forward strand.
TCAAGGAGAATGGATGCTTGCTGTGGCTGTGAGAGCTTGGGTTAGCTTAGAAGAGGCAGGAGCAGGATGCTTAGCCTCGGGCTGGGAAAGAGATTGAAAGGCTGCCACTCCCTGAGCAGCCCAGCTGCCTAGGACCTGAGTCAACACCCTTGGGATCTGAGGGCCTTGCCTAGGGGCACTGGATGTCCAGGTGGATGCCCTAGAATGAGCTCTGGGCTCATGCAAACCTCTGAGGCTCCAGCAGCATCCCCTGGCAGCCTCCTTCCCCTGCTGGAGCCCTTGAGAGAGGGAAAGGAAGGTGGGAAGGGGGAGGCAGTCCCAGAGGTACCAGCCCAGGCCTGGGGGCCCAGCAGATCAGGGCCTCCTCTACGGCTGGGTTAGGGTACTGAATCAAGTGTGGACTCGGGCCCAGAGGTGGACTGCTGGACTCTCACATCCTAGCAGAAGCAGGGAGAAAGTTCAGATCCAGCTTGGAGATGGGAGCAGCACTTGACTCAGAGCAGTGGCATCTCTCTCCCCACCAGCTGGCCCTGCAAGGGGCAGGGTGGATGTGAAAAAGGACTGCGGCTTCCTCCAGGGTTCAGGGACGCAGCTGTGGCTGCTACTGGCCAGGAGTCTTGAAGGATGGCCATGGGATCAGCAGCTCCCTAGGCTGTTCTCATTCTGCAGGAGGCCCTATTGTCACCCACACCCTGTGACCTGTGGTGGGAGAACAGGCAGCCAGGGAGGCGTGTCCTACAGGAGTCTCAGCTCCCTGGGCCCCTTGTCACCCCGTGGCTGCTGTGGGGTCTGCACCGTGATATGGAGATATGTTTGGGGGTGGCAGCTCCTGCTGCAGCATGGGACTGGGGGAGCAGTCTGGGTGGCTGGTCACCTTCCTGAGAAACTTGGCCTCAGCTCAAGGCCACCTGACCCCAAGCAGGCCACCCTGAACTTCAGAGAATGCCCCACCCCACCGCAAGGCCAGAAAGTACCCAGTCTGCCAGGCAGCTACAACCTCGACCTTGATCCCCCCCCTTCTCTCTCCTACAAACACCTAGTGTGTGTGTGTGTGTGTGTGTGTGTGTGTGTGTGTCACTGTGGGAGCCATTGCAACCTTGGTCTAGCAAATCCTCAGACCCTAGTGCCCCAACCCAGCCTGTTCCATCCCATCACATAGGAAGGTGCCGCCCCCTAGTGGGGTGAGGGAGATCATCAATCATACCCACAGGCTACCAGGCCCATCCAGGGGTCAGCTCTGTCCTCATGCCTGCAAAAGGGAACAGGGAACTGGGAACCTGAGGTTCTCACCCACTCCGGGCCCAGACTCCAGGTCTGCTCACCAGAACCCTCAGACCCACTTCAGGGCACCACCTTGGATGACAGACCAGCCACTGATAGGCAGTATCTGAGCCCCAGGTGGCCCTCATTTCAGTGTGCTCTGGTCCTTGGGCCACACATGGGCACCACAGGACCATTCTGACCTGAAGGCCCTGTGTGCCCCCATGCCCCATCTGACTTGGGTGCAGCCCCTCCCCCAGCAGCCATCTCGCCTCCCTCAGCCCCCAAGGCTCGGCATACGGCCTGCCCCGAGGACATAAGTGTCTCCCACCAGTACCCCCGGAAGATTGTGGGCAAGGGGTGGTTGGCTCTGTATTAGCAAGAAGCCTCAGAGCCCCTGAGCTGGAAGACAGATCCTGGTGGTGGGCAGGCAAAGGCACGAGGAACGAGAGGGCAAGGAATAAGATCACAGCGGCGTGGATGAGGAGGGAGTGTCCCTAGAAGTGCATATGGCAATGACCCTGTGAGGGTTGTGTTTAAAAAATCTAGTCTTGCTTGGCAGAAATCATCACCTTGGGACCCCATGTCAGGGTCTGAGAAGTTGGTTCCTTGGCAATGAGGAGTGGACAGCAGAGCTCTTGAGGCCCCTGTGGGACAGTCATCCTAGTTCTGGGGTTCAACAGAGCAGACAATGGAGACCAGGCTCAGCCCCAAGGACAGCCTGGAGAGGCAGCCAGGGACAGAACAGATGACCCCATCAAAAAGTTCCTGAAGGGAAACCCTGTCAGAGGAAGCAGCCTCAGGAGGTGACCTGAGTGCTTCCTCTGAGGACCCTGGCCTGCCAGCCCTGCCAGCAGAGGCTATGCTCAGGCCGCAGGACACAGGAGGCCACCATCACCTGCCAGGGAGGGCCCAGCTGAGCAAGGTGCAACTGTAATGCCCAGTATACCAGAATCTGACCAGCCAGCTGTCCTGACCCAGGGCAGGAGGCAGGTGCTAGCTCCTGTGGCCACTACACCTGTGGCCTAGGTTTTGGCTACAATACCTGGGACTGGTTGACCCTGGGTTCCAGTAGGCTTCTCCTTAAAAGGCTGCAGTGACCACTGAGTCCGTGCAGAAGCACTAGCAGGCAGGCTGCACATGGCTGTGTCTGGCAACTTTATCCAGAAAGCTGTGGCCTGGAGTCGTGGCTTTCTGTGACAGCCCTCACACAGGTGCTGCCTCATCTGCTAGCCCCTGGACCAGTCCAGCAGGAAAGTCTTGTCTGAGCCTCTGCTGGTGTCCAAGAGAGGCTTCAGTCTTCCTGGCTCATGGGAGGTCAGTCCACCTCTAAAGGAACAAGAAGCCCTGGGGCTGCTGGCCACCACCCTGCCCATCAGGAGGGTGACTTTGAGAACTGTCAGAGGAAGTCAGAGAAACCGCCACCTTCCTAGAATAAAAGTCCATGTGGGGCTTCTACCAGTCACAGGAAGCAGAGGCTGGATTTCCCTCATTGCCATCAACAACTAGAAAACCAGACAAAATTTATGTGAATGATTGCAGACAGGGCCACAGGCAAAGACAGGCTGATCGGGGCAGGCAATCTTCATCTCTGGTTTTCAGGGCTGAGTTTGATCTTACCTTCAGGAAAACAAGGGTACGTTGACCCAGCTCAGCAAGGCTGACCTGTGGCCAGGCATCCTGGAGAGGCCCTGTGATCATAGCTCAGAGCTAGAATCTGAATCAGAAGCCCAGTACACTGACCTCTGCAGCACGTGTACACCTCCAGGCAGTGTCCCCAGCTTGACCCATTTCTGCCTTTAATGTCCAAGGGAGTTCTACATGTTTTCTAGGCTCCTGCCTCCCTTCCAGCCATCTTAAAGGACTTGGGGTCAAGGCCACCAGGCTCTACAAGTGCAAATCAACTCCTGGAGTGGAGGTAGAGGCGTTGGGCTCTTTCACTCCCCTGTAGGTAAGAACCAGGCCCACCCCACCCAGCCAGCCAGTCCATGAACACCCCAGCTGGTGGTACAGGTCCCTGGCCCAGCGTGGCTCCTGCAGACAAACAAGTCAGAGTCCTCAGAGCACATGTAGCCCTCATGCTGAGGGAGCCTCGGTGATTTTTAGTAAAATTCACCTATTTCAGATTGGAATCAAAGAAAAGTCTGAAAATGAATTTACCTAAAAATGTTCTCCAACCACAGGTTACATCCTTTAAAAAGTGGACTTCATGCACAAAGCATTAATATGAAATTTATTTTTGCATGAGATAAAAGCAAAACGTAATCTGTGAAATGCAGCCATCATCAACTCCCTTACTTTACTCCTGCCACTGTGGATCCGCACTCAGCATGGACGCTGCCACCAAACAGCAAAGCCACAGACAGAGACGCACAGTGCAGCCTGAGCCCCACTGCTGCCTGAGAGCACCTGCTCCATTCCTGATTCCAGGGAAATCTAGATTTTTCTTCAGTTTCTAGGACACGGGGACTGGTTTTTCCATCCTTTAATGCTGTGATCACAGGCTTATTGAGGTGACCGTGTTTCCCTTCTTTCTCTAACAGGCACACTGACTTCCTTTATTTTAAACAAACCTTGTGTGTTACTGGCTGGAAGGAGATGGGAGTAAACCCATAGAATAACACAATTAGAACTGTCCTTTTAGAAACACTGAGGAGGACCAGCTGCCTGCCTTCCAGGATGCATTCTAGATAACAGAAACAGCCCTTGGCAGCCAAGCACTGCCTGCCTCTGGCTTGCAGTTCAGCCGTTCTGCCGAGGGACCTGCAGCTTGGAGCTGGAGGCTGGTGGTGCCGCCTGCAAGTCTGCCACAGAAACCAAGAGCCAGGTCAGTCACAAGCCGATAGCTTCTTCTTCTCCTCGAACTGCTTGTCCACTGCCCGAGACAGGGCCTGAAGGAAGCCCTCGACAGTGATGGTGGGGGCCTAGAAGAACACACAGTCATTACAGGGTGGTCATTCAGGGCCACCTGGTAGCAACAATCCCACCCAGGGAGCAGAGTGCAGCCAGCAATCCTCGGTCACACAGTGGCAGCCTGACCACCCCAGGACATAGGTTGAACAAATGCAGGACTTTGCTCAGGCCCACACAGGCCACACATGCCCGTTTTCTAAAGGTTAGACAGAGATGCTGGAGCAGGCAGGTAAGCACTGGGGTCAGCTGCAACCTGCCAAGGAACAGGAGCCATTGGGAACAGACTTGGGGCTGTAGGCCTATCACTCTCAAGCCCTTCCCCAAGGGCCCGCCCTACATCACCTGGGCACCAAGCACCATGCCTAGCACAAGGCTCCTGCTGGCCAGAGGCACCAGGTGACTCTGACTACAAGAAACAGTTCCCACATGCATTTGCTTCTCTCAGACGCCAACATATCTGTTCTGCCAGACCACAGGGCTCCTGTAACCAGTTGCTTGGGAGGGGAAAGGGGCTCACCTCCTGGCTGAAGGGTCACCTGAGGAGAGTGACTCCAGGCCACTGGCTGAGACAGAGTCCACATTCAAGGGCCTGTGCTACGGAGCCGCAGACCCCTCCTCCCTCCTCAGACCAAACCTTGGTCCTGCCAGGCATCAAGACTGGGCTCCCTGTCCGAGGATCCTGTCATCTTATCTTATTTTTGGTACCAAGGACTGAGCTCTCAGCCTCACCCTTACCAGGAAGGTACTGTGCCACTGAGCTATATCCCAGGCCCTGACCCTGCCATCTTAGAATCAGTGCAAGGTCTAGGCCATGGATGGATGGCGGTAGAGGACAACTGTAGACTGTGACTCACCTGGACAAAGAGCGCATGAGCCAGAAACGGGAGTTTCCTCAGGACCCGGCCACTGAGACCCTCGCTCTTCCTACAAGGGTGGAAACAGGGTTGTCAGAACCACGTCACTCTTTCTGTGAAATGTGAGCCTACAGGTGGGCTTAGCAGTCCCCGAGATAATGCTGATGCTGAAGGGCACTGCTGACAGGGCTGGGAACACATGCTACCCCAGGAAGAGTTCTGCAGAACTGTCTGATTGTTCTTGTCTTAACCAACTGGAGTCTCCTTGGCAGGCAACCCAAACCTAGCAGCACTGCATCCTTCATGCTCTCTTTTTGCTGAGACCCTCCTCACAGCTCCAGACTGAAGTTCAAGCTCTGGCCAGAAGCCCGAGGCTCTCTGGGCCGCCCCAGCACCCAGCCCACCTCAGGCAGTCACCACTGGCAGCCCCATGGCCTCTCGCTCCTGCACCCACTCTCACTGTCCTGTGAGGCCCCACCATACTCACTTGCCCTTCTCCGCCATCACCACTGCTCCAGGGCTTCATCACGTGGTCTGCGCGCAGATACTCTCATTTCTCACACACCCTAGACTTCACTGCCTTTGAAGCTCATCTCCAGGGCCCTCCCTGGCTCCCCAGGGAACCCAGACAAATGGGTTTTCTTGGTGACCACAAGAGGTCGACTCATTCTCACCTTGAGATTTCACTCAGAAGGATACTCAGCCGGGACACATTGTTCTCAATGAAGCCAATCATCTCCAGCTCTCGAAGCGTCAGCAGCTGCTGCCGAGGGTATATGATCTGGCACTGGGGACACAGGCAGGCAGTGAGCAGAGTCCACGTGGGGGCAGCACGTGGTCAGGCCGGAGTTACATGCCTTGCAGAAGTGTGGGCAGCAGCCCTCAAGTGCACGGTTATCAGGAGGTCCACTTACACTTTTGCTCTCCTCCCAGCACAAAAGTGAAAACAGACCTGTCCTGGCACTCAGCAGCACCTAGGACTCTACAATTTCTGCATGTCATGACTGGGAGGACTGGGAGGTATCAAGTCCTGTCTGTTATCACAGTTCAAGTTGGATTCAAACCCATGGGGCCCATGCTGGGACTCAGGACCAGGACCTCGACCGCCTTTCAAAGAGGCGTCCTGGGTTTGTTAAGATGTGACTGGGTCTGCAGAACAGCAGGCAGGGAATCGGGTCCCAGCAGCTCCCATCACAGAGGAGCTATCTGCGTGTCAGATGCCACAACAAGCAGCTGTACTAAACCGCAGGGCAGCACGAAGGGGTCACTGAACCGAGCTCTAAGTGAAATGTCCCTCACTGGGAACCAGGACAGGTGGTCTGTTGAGGGCTATGGTGGTTAAGAAGCAGGTTTGGATCTGGGGCTCACAATGAGCAGCACACTGGGTTCCTGTGGCCTTGCCACCCCACCTGCTGAGTCTTACAGGGACATTTCTAGCCCAGCAGGCCACATGACATCTAGTACAGACCACAGGCTCCTAAAAGACCAGGCCAGTCACTCCCCAAAGCCACCAAGACCAGCCACAGGTTGGCTACCACCCCTGAATGCCTTGACATTCAGTAAACCATCTGAACTACAAAACTACCCTACACTCTCAGCCCTGTGTCCCAAGACACTCACCTGAGCTAATTACACGGATCGCCAATCAGCACACATAATATGGTGGGCCGCACCACAAGGGTTGAAGGCCACACCAAAACACGAAAATGTGCTTAATCCCCTCAGGTTCCACATAGGAACTGTCCCTTGTGGACTCTGCTCATCGCCTGCCTCTGTCCCCAATACCTTCCACCAGGCTCCTGGGCAGCAAAGTCATGCCCAGCACACCCCTCGGGTCACGGATACCTTCTAGTACATGCCCACAGGAGTCAGATGCCCTGTAGGACAGTGCTGGCTGCCACCCTTGGAGAGGACAGTGAGGCCTGCCCTTCGGTGTCACACCCACCCTGCCAGCCTGTGGCAATGACGCTACAAAAACTGCTGGTGAAGTCCTCATTCCTCTTTTCCTTGCTCACTTCCCAGGCTCCCTAAATACAGGGCTCAAAGCAGGCTCCTGTGGCACAGGATATTGGAGGAACACCTGTTAAAATACAATCTTCAGTAGACAACAGCCAGTAAACTAGGACCTACAGCCAAACAGCAAAAGCTACAACCTATAGCTGAGGGACAGCCTGAGAACTCTGACCCTCAGGAGACAGTCCTATGAGTGAGGTCTAAATCCAAGTATATGACAAATGTTTCACGCACCTGTAACCGGACCAGGCAGCATGGAACACAGCACCAGGGGCTAAAGCCCATGGAAATGTATGAAGCTGAGAAAAGTTTATTACAGTAAAAGACACATTGCCACTGATACCTGCACAATCTTCCCTCTTGCTTTGAACACTCTTACCCCCGTTGCTCTGGAATGGACTCTCACTTTCATGTGTCTTGAGGAGAAATACATGGACAGCTGCTGCCAAGTGGCAAATAAAAACACGAAGTTGCCCTCAGCTACTTCATTTACAGATGCAGCACTGTGTGCCTCCTGGCTCTTCCCCAACGTCAAAATGACCTGGAGGTAGTCACAATAGCTCAACTAAAGACACCAAGGAGGATTTCAGATCTGCTGCAAAAAGTGGCAAGAAAGATGGATGAGTGTGTTTGAAGTAGGGTGGGGGGATACTCTGAGAAGGATTCATAGTAATATATGTCTTTTTTGGGGGGAAAGGGACCAGGAACTAAACTCATGACCTCATGCTTGCCAGGCAGGCACTGTGTCATTGAGCTAAATCCCCTGCCTAACAATATGCCTTTCACTGTAATGATTTTTTTTTTTTTTGGTGGTAGCAGGAATTGAACTCAGGACCTTGTGGCTGTCAAGCAGGCGCTTATGCCACTGAACTATATCCCTAGTCCCCTGTAATCATTTTTAAAAAACTTACATACTCTCCAAATTTTTTGTCATACCAGTTACAGTCCTGTCAGTTCAGCCTGTTACTGCGCTCCCTCTAGCTAAGGTCAAAAACATGGGCCAAGGGCACAGGCTGTGCAGGCCGAAAGGGTGTGGTGACACAGAACCAAGCTGTACCCAGCCGGCCAACACAGCCCACTCAGTAACCCACTTAGCCACGCAGCTGATGAAAACTGATGCTCACACTGAACCAGAACCATACGTACTAAGCGGCCATGACTTGGATGAAGAATTCCACCTGCCACATAGCACAAAGCTACAGCTTTCAATTTAGGATGGTTAACACTTGTGTTACAGACATCTTTTCTACAATCCAACTAGTTTACTGTAAGCTGTGCCCATTAACTAAGAACACATCAGAAAGCCAGCAGTCAGGAGAGATAAGAAGGTACCTTCATCAGCTCCTCCACACACGAGAGGTAAATCTTGAAGATGGCTGCTGCTGAGGGCGGCCCAATATACTGCTTGATATCAGCTCTGTCCACGAAGGCCACGTCGATCTTCTCCGTGATGTTGGAGGTAGTCAGAATCACCACATTGGAATGCCTGTGTGACCGAGGGACAAGGACACAGGCACCATGAGCCTGGGGGACTAACATGTGCCACTCTGCCTGTGGAAAGGGATAGAAAGAATGGCCTGTGGGAGGCTCTGGGGAGGGAGGCTCAGCTGCCTCCTCCAGGCGGCTGTGCTGTGTCACAGCCACCTTCCACAAGGGCTGCAAGGCTCTCCATGACCCCTTCTGACCCCAGTGATGCCCATGGGGTCTCCTGGCGGCAGCTCTCCCAGGGGGCTTGTTGTGGCCACTCCTCTGCCTTCTGGGAAGCTTGCCTTGCTCTCTGCTGGCTTACTTCCTCGCCTCCTTCAACCCTGAGGCAGACCTCATCCTTGGGCAGTGTCCTGGTTCCCGTGCCTACTATAACTGTGGCTCAAACTGCTACACTGGCCTGAGCAGGTCACATAGCTCCTCACCCTGGACCCTCTGGCACTGACTTATCCCCTCCCACTTTTGAATTCCACAGCCAGCCACCATCAACGTTCTGCTGGCCAACGTTGCCTAAGGCTAAGATGAGCCAGCAGGCTGGGCACAAGGTCCTCTACAGGCCTAGGTGGCCTGAGTGCAGAGGACATCACTAGCTGGTCCTCTTGGGCCTGTGGTCCATAGGAAGCTCTGTGAAGGGTACATCCCAGACAGAGAGACAGTGCTTCTGCAGGTGAGCAGGGCTGAGGCTCTCCTACTACTGACTCCCAGTCAGGTGCCTGGGGCAGAGAAGGCAGGGTGCAGAGATCAGGGCTAGGCCAGACAGCCATTAGGCAGCGCAGTCAGATTACACGGAGCCACGTGTACATGGGGCCAGTGGCAATGGGACAGTCACCTGGACAGGGCACAGGAACAGGTGTGCTCCTTCCTGAGCCCGTATCATTACTGATGGGACAAAGAAGACAAAGACAGAGCAATGCTCTTCTGGCTTAAGCAGGTATGTGTCAAAGGCATCAGTGTGACGGGGACATGGAGTGCATGATGAGGCTGTCAGTGCTGACCACCAGACAGGTGTGGTTTTGGGGGGCAATGAGTGGCCCGGGAGTGTCCAGCATGATGTCTGGTCACCCACTCAGTTGTGAGCCACATGGGAGTGGGTGACAGAAGAGACATGCACATAGAGAGGTTGCAGACAGCATGTGAGAGGCACCCTGAGATGGGGAGCATGTGGCAGGAGCAGAGAGCAGGAGAGTGTGGTTGGAGGACTGAGCCATGCACAGGCTGGCTATGAGGCAGGAGGGGAATGAGGCAGGAGAGTGTGGGGCAGCGAACCCCCCAGTTCCTCTCTAGGAAGCTGCAGGAGCTCTCCCCTGCACATAGTGATGGCCTGCAGAAAATATCCCTTGGCAGGCCAGCCCACTCCTGCACTGCACAGGCCAGCTCCAGAGTGATGCCCTAGTCCCCGGAGGCAGAAGCTGACTCTGGAGCAATAGCACGAGCGTGCACATCAGCGGCTGCAGGAGGGTACACAGAGCAGCTGGGATTCTGTCTGTGCTGTCCATCCCTGGGGTTAGCAGCAATCACCCCAAGAAACCTGCTCATCTCTAGTGTACAGAGCAGGCCCCAGACTCACAGAACAGGAACGTGGCCACACAGCACCCTAGGCCAGCAGGGGAAGCAGACAGCTGCATCAACCCTGGCCAACACTAGCAGTGCTGACACTAGCGCTTGACGCAGTCGTGGTCTAACATTTTCTTATGCATTCCTATACTGCGAAAAATACACTATGCCCACATTCTATTTTACATTTCTAGAATTTACTGCAGCAGGGAGACAGTCAATACTCAAGAGCAAAGTTAATCTTGTTGCTGCCCCTCAGAGCCTTACCTTTTAATCTTTTTTTTTTTGTGAGACAGGGTCTCACTATGCAGTTCAGGCTGGCCTTAAGCTCACTTTGTAGCTCAGGCTGGTCTCAAATTCACAACAATCCTCTTGCCTCAGCCTCCTGAGTGCTGGGATTACTTACCTTTTAATCTGGTCAATCTGGGTTAAGACAGCATTGACCACGCGGATGGCATCCGATGGCTCTGCACCTGTCCGGCAAGCATTACGAGCAGCTGTGAGACTCTCCACCTGTGAGCAGAGTCACAGGTCAGAGAGATCAATACCTGGCCCATCATGGGCAGCCACAGGGAAGGAGTGGGCATTGCTGGGGGGAGCACAGTGGCCTAGGTGACAGGGAAGGGGTCCTACAGCAGAAAGCAGGTGGTGGCAGGACTGAGTGAGGGGTGGCAACAGCAAAGGAGAGCGCAGTCACAGGCCGACCACTTGCAGGTGCCCACCTCGTCGATCAGCACAAACACCAGTGCATTCTTGTCATCAATCAAGTCTTGAATCTTCTGGAACATCCTAGTAACCAGCTTGCCACTCTGCAATAAAACACTCCTCAGTGCCAACCTGTAGTCCACATGCTGAAGTGCAGTGGGCACCCCCGTGGTCTGTACAGCAGTGGGCCCTACAAGGTCGTTAGAAAATCCCCTGGGTTTGGCTGGCCTGTGAGGTCAGCCCAGATGCTCACCCAATGACCAGGAGCTAGAAGCACCAGCCACTGGCACACAACCCCTTTACGTGCTCCTGTCTCCAGATGCCCATGCACAGCCTGGACATTCACAACAGGGACAAAGTGATGCAAGATGCCTTGGGTACTGTGCCCCAGAGGAGAGGGCACCCGCAACATTCCCTGCTGGGCCCTGCAGCTCTCAGTCCATGTGTGCAGGCATGCAGGGTGTCGGCTCTGGAGCTCCCCCCTGAGCAGTCAGCCCCTCACCTTCCCATTTCGCTCACTTCCAAGGGTATTCACCCCATGTACAGCACACTGCCTTTCCAACTCTCTGTTTGACAGCCCAAACGTAGCAACATTTGACACTTACTTCTGAAAACCACTTGGAAAAGAGGCTGTGGCTGTTTATTTCAACTAACTGGCCGTATCGGTACCTATAATGATAAAAAATGGGTAAGAACACTGCTTCACCCAGGCTGTTCTCAAAGGCAGGCACTGTGTCTCTGCTGAAAACTCCTAGAACAGTAAGACATGATTGATCCCCAAAGGACCTGGCACGCTGCCTTCAATAACTATGAGAAACCTAACTAGAGACAATAGTAGTTCTAGATTATAGCAAAGTTTTCCCACAGCTCTGTCTGAAAAAGTAAAATTCTCTCATATCTAAAAATCACCAGTAACAATACAAACGTGCTAAAGCATCAAGGGTTAGGGCAGCTCAGCATCCTCTTTCCTCCTTCCATGAAACGCTGAAAGTGACTGTAGACCAGAGCCCTGGGGCACGGGCACAGCAGGAGTCCCCTGACACCTGAGGGCTCACTGCAAGCATCCAGCACTGACACGCTGTCTGTCGCTAGGTTGAGGGTGGGGGCCTGCACATGCAGCCCCAGGACAAGCCGAGCAGCAGACCAAGTGAG
>PVKA01025112.1:13918-33464 GCA_004027165.1 Ctenomys sociabilis
AAAAAAAAAAAAAAAAAAAAAAAAAAAAAAAAAAAAAAAAAAAAAAAAAAAAAAAAAAAAAAAAAAAAAAAAAAAAAAAAAAAAAAAAAAAAAAAAAAGACTGGGCTGAGTATTAAACAAAATGAACTAAAAACATCAATTATTTAATAGGATAAAAAAACAAAGGCTTCAGGCCAGTGAGATTGCTCAACAGATTAAGTGCCTGCTTAAGCAAGCACAGGGACGGGGTTCAATCCCCCGCACCACATGCAGCAGAGGCCCTGGCCCCAGGAGTGCTAAGCTGACTGAGTCCGGCCATGGTGGCACACACCTATAATACCAGTGCTGGGGAGGCTGAAAACAGGAAGATTGCTATGAGTCGGAGCTGCATGTGAGACCCTGTAGCAAATACATTAAAAAACAAAGAATTCTTTTTGCCATTTCCAAGCATTAAATATACATTTCCAGGGTCTTGTAATTGAAAAAAGGTTATATTTTGGTCTTTCCTCTGATGTTTTAGGAAATCGTCCCTAGAGACTTTTAAAAGATACATTTCAGTAAGTCAAAAGAAAGGTCAAGGGCCAGGAAGATGGCTCAGTGGAATAAGTGCTTCCCTGGAAAGTGCAAGGGCCTGAGTTCAATCCCAGGTTCTGAAAAAAAAAAAGGTCTAAGTTACTATGCATAAAGATAAAAATAAAGCAATCTCTTTATGTAAAAAATACATGAGATTTTTGAAAAGAAATAAAATATATATATAACAGTAACTCTAGATATCCCCTTCATACTGCTGTCAGCTCCAGATTTACCCTTGGCCTCAGATGAGAAAATCAGATAATGATAAACCAGAACTTACATCTGGTCAGGACCGGTGGACAGGCCTTAAGGGACATGGCCCTGAGAGAGGAGGCAAAGAGCTGGCTGTGTGGAGGGACCTGACCTGTACCACATCTGCAGAGCTGAGTACCAGGCCGGCTCAGAGAGGATGCAGCAGGGTGCTGTGGGGCAGAGCTCCAAAGAAGGACATGGGGAAACTGCCCTGGAAAGCAGCAGGGACCTTGTGTTTCTGCCAAATCCAAAGGCAGGTGAGCGAGGAGAACCTAGCGCTGGAGAAGGTTCTATACATCTACGAGCATCTCAGACCGTGGAGAGCTGCATGGCCAATGCAGAGAACATGGATTCCTCTTTCCAGGCACTCCACACTGACCCAGCGAGGCTCCTTTCTGTCTGAAGACAAGACTCCCCTAACCCCTAGCTTGCACAGCACAGAAACAAGGCCCACAGATCACAGAAGACATGACATCCAGATACTTAAAATCACCATCTTCAGCATTCAAGTAAAATTCCCTGAATACCAAGAAGCAGAAAAATGTGACCCCAAAGCAGATACAGCCAGTTAGCAGAAGCAGACAGAAAGCTGTGACACAGGCAACAGGCCAGAACATTAAAGAGCTACTATCAACTCAACACAGACTTTAACATATGAGGAAGGCAGAAAGGAACAAAGAAAATCAAATGGAATCTCAGAGAAACACCCTACCGGAAATAAAAATGTCACTGAATGGAATTAAAAGCAGACTAGACACTACAGAAAAATAATTTTCAGCAACAGACACTGTTCAAAGTGAAACAGACATGCCATAAAAATGATAAAGCCCATCAGTGGCTCGTGGGACAAGCTAGAGCAGCTCACATGCCGGTAAGCAGATCCCAGGGCACAGGGAGGGCATGGGAACTGGGCGAAGAGCAACAACCAATGGCTTTCCCAAAACGATGACAACCAACACCTCAAGACGCAGAAAGAACTCAAGGGGGGTGGACGGTCCGAAGAGAGGCCAGCGCTCCTCGTTCAGTAAAAGCACAGCGGGCCAGCAAGGCCATCATGCACAGGACGGGCTACCCGGACACATGCCACCTCTCGTCAGTGCACCTGGACACCACTAGGAGGGCACGGCTGTCACAGAACCAGGCTCCAAAAAGTCTGACATCAAACTCAAGATTGCACTAGGTAGAAAGGAACCCATTGCTGTGTGAAGCAATCAAAAGCCAAGTTTCACACATCTCAAGTCCCATCCCCACACTGTCCTCTCTGTCACGGGTTACCTGCTGGACAGTCTGATGGTCAGCTTCTGGGCTAAAGCCTTACACAGGGATGTCTTCCCAGTTCCCGGAGGACCTGTAACAAGAGCCAAGCAAAGGTCTCTAAGGCAGTGTTGTAGTAACAATGTTGCTGAAACAGCAGCAGCTGCTTATCCACAATATAAAGTATGGAAGCATTAGAAGCTATTGTTCTTATAATAGATACTGCAAGGAGCTTAAAGACTCTTAGATGTTACCACTATGCTTTAGAAAGTCCTGTTTCTTCCTAATCTGGACTCTTCTTGTATTTCTCCCCAACTCCTAGCACACTGTTTCCTGGCCCATAGTTCAGCTCTGCATGAGGGGTGGGGGGGAGCAGTTTTCTGGTCTACAGCCTGGTGACACTGTCCTCATCCCAATTCCTCTATGAAAGCCACCTACCTAGACACATTTTGAAGGTCACAGAGACCTTCATGAGGAAGGGTGGAGGATACCACCTGATCAGAGCTACTGCTACAAGCTGCAGTGCCCCCATCTCTAGCTGCAGATGGGTGGCACCCAGTGCTGTGTCAGACAGGCAGTGCTATGGCGCGGGTCAGCAATATCCCCAAGGTGCGTTGTGAGTGTTGGCCAGGGAGAGGTTTAGGTCTCAGGAGCAGGCTCATGAAGGTGTATGGGACTGGTTCCTTTCTGTTACTCTTGTTTCTTGGCCGTGACAGTGACTGGTCTACTACATGCTTCTGCCATGGACTGAAACCTCTGAGACCAAGCCAGCAGAACCCATCTGTCCTGGTAAGCCACCTTTCTCAGGGTTTGCTGCAGTAATGACAAGCTCAAAGAATAACAGCTAAGACCACACTCTTCCCCTACATTCCCAGCCCCAGCAGACCCCAGAGGGCTTGCAGAAGCTGAGGTACTACCCCATAGGGAAAACTGAGCACACTGCTAGGGCAGACATGCCTGACATGTGTTCCACAACACTTTCAGTAACAAAGTGGAAATGTGCACCTGATTCCAAACAGTTCTTTTCACTAATGAAAATCCCCATGGCTGTCCCCTGGCCCTGCTGCAAGGATGCCATGCCAGGAACAATCCTGCAATCTCACTCTGTGGGCAGAGGATAATCACCTGGAACCACTGCCTTGCAGCAAGGCGGGCACTCTCCTGAGCTCAGTCCCTGTCTCTTCTCTACTCAGTGACATGGAAACAAAGGCGGTATTTTCCTCTGAGCAAATCTGACTAAGTTTCTTTAAAAATGTGGCTTTTGCAGTCCACTCTCACTAAATGAAGATCAAGTATACGGCACAAAAACACAAATCTACCTAAGGGATTCCCATCAGTTAGTACAGTTGCTCAACAGAAAAGGTCACAGGGCAGAAACCAGCTAGCTGTCAAAGGAAAATCAAGGACAAGGCCTGCATGGCAGACCAGCATTGCAGAAAAGCACACTCCAAGACAACCCCGGCTCCTGCAGAAAACAGCACCGAAGCTGCTTGCAGAAAAACAGACAGAAGGAAAAGCTCAATTTCGTGCCACCTGTTTGGTCTCACCGTGCAGAAGCACCACACGGTTCCAGGTGATGAGGTTGCTGTCCACGTTCTTGTCTGCAAACAGTAGGGTCGTCATCACGTAGTCAAGGAGCTGGTCAAGGAAAGACAGCAGGTGAAGACACCCAAGACAGTGCTCCCAGGACTATGCTGGAGGGATTGCTCCTAAGGGCCAGGGTAGGACAGAAGGCCACTGCAGAGGGATGTCGCTGCCAAGCACTCAGGGACTGTTTTCTGGGCTTTCATTATAGAAGGCATCTTGAAGAAGCAAGAGGGTGAGTTCTGGCTATTACTACACAGAGAGTTCATAGCCAGCCTACAGTAGATAGTAAGACTTTTTCAAAAACCAAAAAGAAAATAATTAAAAAGAGAAACAAAATGGTTTCTTGCGCTTAAAACTATGGGGTTCCCAGGAACACAGCAGCCCTTCCTCCAGAATACTACACCACAGCACATACACAGCATGCCTGTCAAGATATGGGAGAGCAGCCAGGAGGCCGAGGGCAGTCTCTGGCGCAGTCCTGTGGAGCAAAACTGGGCCTGCTCACTGCTCTCCCTCCACATCCCCCTTTGTGGCCTATACCTAGAAGGCTAAAAGGACAGCAAGACTGTCTTCAGTAGCCAGTCCCACACCTTCTTTCCCAGAGATCAGCTGTGTGTTGGGACAACCTCACAGACAGGTGTCCAGGACATGCATGGGCTACTGGTGGACTCAAGTGCCAAAGGCTGCTGAGTTAAGGGACATGAAGATACTAGAAAACATGAGACCGATTGTCCTTCAAATAACAGGACATTTTGAAAAGAACCATGGGTAACTTACATGTGCTTTGACTTCCACATCATACACTAGGCTGTCCCAAAGCCCATGGAACTCAGCTATGAGGAAAGGAGAAAAGCAAAGTCATTCTGTTAGGAAGGAAGGTAGGTATCACACTCCCACATCAGGTCTCCCAGCACCCACAAGGCAAATGGTGGTTCTGACCCAGCTTGTGCATCTATCTTCTAACTTTAATGTTTCTTAAAATTAAAGATGTGATAGTCATGTGACTTTTGACAAATAATTAAGTGGAGTAATTTTTTGTTTATGCCTCCTTATGCACAATTTTCCCCATGTGGCAGCTGAGTCTAGCTATTACAACAGCAGACATGAATCCTGACAGCAGAATTAGCCCAACCTCCACTAGCTAGAACCATCAGCAAAGCCCTTGAGGAAGCAGAGAGCAAGAGCAGGGGATGGTCATGGTAGTGACTGCTCATGATCGCATCCTAGTGCTGTGGGAGGCCTACGCAGGAGGGCCAAAGTTCAAGCCCAGCTTGGAGAACTCAGTAACATAGGGAGACCCAGTCTCCAATAGATAGATAGATAGATAGATAGATAGATAGATAGATAGATAGATAGATAGATAGATAGATAGATAGATAGACAGACAGACAGACAGATAAGACAGACAGACAGACAGACAGACAGACAGACAGACTGACTGACTGACTGACTGACTGACTGACTGACTGGTGCACCCACACTTTACTCTTAAGTGCATTCTATCCCTAGAGGCTAGACCTGGTGGCACATCTGTAATCTCAGCACTTGGGAGGCTAAGTCAGGAAGATCACTGCAAGTGAGGCCAGCTCGGACTACATAGTGAGTTCAAAGCCAGTCTACAGTAGATAGTAAGACTCTGTTTCAAAAAAGAAAAAAGCATGGCTGGGAATGTAGCTCATTGTAAAAGCGTTAGATTCAATCTCTAGGATTGGCCCCCCCAAAAAACCCAAAGCAAGAAAACAAAACACAATAAAGCAAAACAGAGTAGGAGGGAACAGCTCAGTCATAAGGCCAGCTCAGCACTCTCTGTAGGCCACCACCCCTAAGGTGTCCACACTCATCATGGAAGGCTCCATTTCCTTCCTGCTGAACCTGCTGTATTTGGATCTGGGTTACCCCCAAAAATCCATGTGCTAAAGATTTGTCCAGCCAAGTGGAGGGTCTTACGTCATGGGCTATAGCCTCACGGGCATAGTGAGACATGGGTCCCTTGCTGTCCTTCCTGCCCAGCTATGAAGCAAGTCCATCTGTGTCATGTGTTCTGCCAGGATGTACTGGCAGGCGACAACAGGCAGCCAGGCCTGGCACCTACCAGCTGATCATCCCAAGCACCTGCTATAACAGGAGGCTAACAGCAACATACTTTTCTCCTCATAAAAGATAAAACCTAGAGCCATGCCAGACAGAACCTCCTTGGTGAACTGACTTGGCAAACCTAAGAGGGGACAACCTTCTGACTTTCCCCCTCCTCAGTGGCCGTGCACCCTATCTGCCCCATACCTGCAGGTAGAACCCAGTGATTTGCTGCAATTATGTTTTCTGTCTCCTCCTCCAGATTCTCACTACTGGGGCCATCTTCATTCAGCTGGAAGATGTGCAGAGCAACGGTGGAGGCACTCAAATCGATGGGCTGCCAATGAGGGAAAGCCAGTAAACTAACGCACCTCAAAATACCTCTTTTCAATTCTAGCTAAGCCCAAAAACATGGCTGATATACTAAAAAGGAGTTATCAGTGACCATATTTGTCAGGTACGCCTTATAGTTTCCTATTTCTTTTTCTATAGTTGATTTTCTATCTTTTTCTCAAAATTAGACCAAGATCCTGACTGCACCAGAGGTGAAGGGCCTCTCTTTACCTTGGATCGGCAGTACATGATACACACAGCACAACTGATTTTAGCCTTACTTGGTTACGGGCAGGCTGTGGGACACCAGAAAATTCCCTTCCCACAGTTAACTATTTGAAAGTGGGATAGTGAAGCCCACACTTGAGGACTGGTGTGGACTTGTGGAGACTGCATAATTTTAAAATATCCTATAAGGCACTTTTGTTTCCCAGCTCCCATTTAGTTAATTCAATCACTTATTTGTATCACCATAGATTGAGATATAGTTGGGTTATGAGCCAATACTAAATATCCCTTTCATTGGTATGACTGTTTCAGATTTTGTCCACTTGGAGCTAATTGGGTTGGCTCTTGTCTCCATCTGACATAACCCCAACCTGTTGGTGTTTTCAAGCCCTCCATAACTTGCTGGTACTAAAAAATGACCCCCCCCCCCGTTTAATAATTTGCCTTCCCTGCTATAGATGTAATCATGTACACAAGAAACCCTCATCTCTCTTACTGGAGACCATCAGGGCCTACCCAATGAGGAGTTGAACCCTCAGCAACTTACACCACTAAGGCAGCAAGAGATGGAGGCCAGGCCAAAGGGGTACCCTGCTTTTCTCATCTCGTGGGGTAATGGGCCCCTGAGGTACTAAGCTTCCATCTCACCAAGCAGTAACAGTGATTTGAGATGCCATCTTCTCCCTTCCCTCAGCAACAGCACTCAATCCCACACAGGGTGATGCCCATTTTTTCCCTACATGTCCCTAAAGTCTAGTGAGCGTCAGCACCCCACTCTTGCCTATGTGTTGCTAATGGGACCTGGTGGGATGCAGAACAGATACCCACCAGGTCCGCCACAGACACTTAGGACTTAGTACAAAATTACCTATTATCTCATGAACCAGAAAATAACATGACTGACAGAAGGTAACTAAAATTTGAACAGACAAGTTTTGTGGCAAACCATGTTCCTTGAAAGTTAGTGGTTCCCACATATAATTTACGTAACATTATATCTGCTATTACTGATACTACTACACTTTTTTTTTTGCAGTACCAGGGATTGAACTCAGGATCTTGTGCTTGTCAGACAAGCACTTACTTATTCTACTGAGCTATCTCCCTGGCCCCACATTCTTCTTTTAAAAGATACTTCTTTTTTTGGTGGAACTGGGGATTGAACTCAGACCCTTGTACTTGCCAGGGAAGCGCTTATTCCACTGAGCCATCTCCCCAGCCCTCACATTCTTCTTTTGTACCAGCCAATTCTTATTTGAATTTTCAGGTGTAGTTATTACACCGCCTATTCTCTGTTCAAATGACTTTAGTTTTTCTCCTTGTGACTGGATCCTAAGTCTACAGAATGAAAAATGACTGTGTCTGGATGTTTTCTGAGAGCTTTGCAGGCGTCAGATAGTGGCCAAGACTCCTTTGAAGTCAGTGCACGAAGAGACAGGGAACAGTAGAAAAAACAAACAAACTTGGGCAGCAAGTTGAAAAAGACTTTTAAATCATAGCACAGGGTATTTGGTTTCCAATGGGGTGACTGAAGTAGCCATCAAAGGAAGAGGTTTGATGTGACAGAATAGACAGATGGCCTATGTACACATGATGTCACATAACTTAGTTGGTTTCTTTAATTGATGTCCAAAATTTTCAAGCATGGGATTTGAGAGATTTGAATAATTTTGTTGGATAGACTGCCTGCTTGACCATGATCCAGTGGCAAGATTAAGGTGTCAGACTAGCATACTGATGGAGACTGAGAACACAGTAGTCTTTTGACTGTGCCTTTTTTCTCTTTATAGCTTAGAAACATACTTACATCAGCAGACAGAAACCTAGTTTCTTTTAGTGGCTACATCCTCTTTAATATACACTTATCAAATTTGTTTAGCTCATCTCTGGTTGGTAAATGGTGGCAAGATGCTTCACATTATTGGTGCTAACAACATGCAACAAACACTTTTGTGAATCTACAGTCAAAATGAGATTATCAAAATTTTCCAAGGCCAGCCCTAAGCCCTCCAATGAGATGGGGAGACAGGGCCAGGGAGATAGCTCAGTAGAGTAAGTGCTTGCCTGTCAAGTGCAAGGTCCTGAGTTCAATCCCTGGTATAGCAAAATAAAAAAGACCATGGGAGGGCTTTTACTTTTAACTCAGGTTGGCCAAAGCAAGGATGATGGCACAGACTCTTACTATGCTGCAGTCTTAAAAGATGAGAGCCGGGCATGGTGGCACATGCCTGTAATCCCAGCACTCGGGAGGCTGAGGCAGGAGGATTGTTGTGAGTTCGAGACCAGCCTGAGCTACAAAGTGAGCTTAAGGCCAGCCTGAACTGCATAGTGAGACCCTGTCTCAAAAAGACAAATAAAAAAAAAAAAAAAGATGAATGAGGAAAGGCATATCATAAGCAAAATTTCAGTGCCAAGTTCACTGGGTTTTTTGGTCTTTCTGGGACAGGGCTTCACCAAGTAGTTCAGGCTGGCCTTGAGCTTACTTTGCAGCCCACAGCAATCCTCCTGCCTCAGCCTTCTGAGTGCCAGGATTACAGGCAAGCAACCTTATAATTCACACAGTGCTGAGTAGCTCTTTCCTCTGGGTACATTTTTGGTCATTCTTCTGCTGAAAGCAGAATGGCCCCCATCCATCCAGTTCTCAGAAACTCCAGCTTCCACACCTGAGCTCAGAAAGATGGCAGGGCATGCAGTCCGTGAACAGAAGGCATCCAACAAATGAGCTTCCAGACAAGGGAGCCCATCTTACTTCTGTAACCTCGACACTTCCTGCCACCCGTAGCAAGACAGCCTATTGCTCTGCATGCTGCATTCCAATTCCAGGGTTCCAGTCTGCCCTCTGCTCCACTCAGAGCGTCCTGACACCCGGGCAGAGTCTTACACCAGCACCTATCTCTGGGCCACACAGCCAGAGCCTATCTACACCCAGAGCAACAGATAAGCAACTAACAAACACACTTTTCAAGCACTGACAGTCATGAAACCAGCTTCGGTGAAGGTGAACTGTCATCGGCACCTCAAATCAGTAAATTACCTGAGGGTGCTTAAGTTTTAGTTCTGTGTCAACAATAGACACAGACTGTACATTTCTGGTCAGAAAAGGATCATCAAACTCTGTCCATGAGTAATCGCCAAACACGATATTATGCCTGTTGAGCAGCTTTTGAACACTCAGTTTTATGTCTTCTTTTTTCGCTGTGCTGGAAAAGACAAAATACACACAAATGATCTAAGTTTGTTTTTTAAATAGTAGTCCTTTAAGGGCCGGCGTAATAACACATCAGATTAAAGCACCTGCAAGCAGGCGCTGGGCCTGCCCCTGGGGTGCCCTGACCGTGCAATTGAGACTGGGCGTGGTGGTACGCCTATAATTCCAGCACCAGGAGGCTGTAAACAGGCAGATCACTACAAGTGTGATCTAGTAGTAAGACCCTGCACACCCCGTAGACCCTTCCCTAAAATACAAAATAAATAAATAAAATAAAAATAAAAAAGTAATTATTTAAATTGAAATCAAGGGCTGGCCAGATAGCTCAGCGGACTAAAGCGTCCGCCTAGGCAGACTCACAACCAGGTTCGATCACCAGTGAGTCTGATCTGTGTAGTAAGACCCTGTAGGCCCTGCACTAAATACATTAAAAAAAAAAAAAGACATAATATTAAAAAAAAAAAAAAAGTTGAAAATACACTCAAAAAAAATTATGAGCTAAGGACAAGCAGATCATGTGCCCACCTAAGGATCCAACCTTGGGGCCACCTGGGCCTGCGGTTCCACCCCCAGGTCTGCACCCTTCACAAGCTGCCCTGCGATCCCCACTGGAAAGACTGGACGCTGGGCTTCTTGCTATCTTGGGCTAAGGTGACGATGAATTCATACACTCAGTGTTTAGTCATTAAGACATGGGTTTGCTCTCAGCCAGCGCTGCGGGATCACAGGAAGCCAGCCGCCCTGCGATTCCCAAGTGCAGTCCCCCCAGCCAGCTCTGGCTCCAGAGCCTTCGCAGCAGCTCCTCCAATCCCACTTTGCTGGCCAGCGGCCCTCCTAACCCTGAGCTTAACCCTAACGCCGGTCCTGACCCTGGCCCCTCGCCGGCTCTGGCGGTCGGCCTCGGCCGGGAAGGAATCCCGGGCCCGCCGCTCACCTGCCGCCGCGCTGCAGTATCTCCACGTGCACCGCGGGCATCTCGGCCAAGCAGGGCAGCGCCAGCTTCAGGTCGCCCACTGCCTCGTCCATGTCGCCGCCGCCCCGGGAACCGCGGGGACCCGGTTGGAGCTCGGACACCGCCCTTGTAGGCCCGCCCGGCAACTTAGTTCGGCGCCACCCCACCAGACTCAACTTGAATCGGCCGCGCTCGGCGCCCCGCCCTCTGACCCGGAAGCGTTCGCCGCACCGCTTCCCTGACCCGGAAGCGCTTGGCCGCCGCGCGATCATTTCCGACGGGCTCAAGCCGGTCCTCCGGCGGCTGCGCTCCCGAAGGTCTGTAGACCGCGTCTGCCGTCGCAGCCATGGGAAAGAAGCATAAGAAGCACAAAGCCGAGTGGCGTTCGTCTTACGAGGGTGTGACCACCGGGAGCGGGCCTGAAGGGGAGGGCGGGGTCCGCTGGCGAGGGGCGGGCGCGGGAGAAGACTCACGCCTCCTAGCTGTTTTGCACAGTCCCATAGGTTGCTGTGTTTCTGTCTGTGTGCAGATTACGCGGACGCGCCGCTGGAGAAGCCGTTAAAGCTAGTGCTCAAGGTCGGAGGCAGCGAGGTGACCGAGCTCTCGGGGTCTGGCCACGACTCCAGTTACTACGACGACCGGTCGGACCACGAGCGGGAGAGGCACCGGGAGAAGAAGAAGAAAAAGAAAAAGAAGGCCGAGAAAGAAAAGCACCTCGATGATGAGGAGAGGAGGAAGCGGAAGGTAATGGGAACAGCGGACACCTGGTCAGGGTCTGTTTCCCAGTGGCTGCCCTTTCTGTGGGAATCCAGGAGCAGGGGGGTCTCCATGAGAAAAGGCAGTGTGAGTACACTTTAGGAGGGTCCCTAGAAGAGGGGACTGCGGGGAGGCAGAAGGGTGCTGTCCGGTGTAGGTGCGCCCCAGGGGTGTGTGTCCCCAGGAGAGGAGGCTGTGGGACAATAGAGGGCTGCTGTGCTGTGGAGTCTAGGTACACCCCCCACCAGTTGCTCAGCCTCTCATTCCTCTGACTGCAGGAAGAGAAGAAGCGCAAGCGAGAGAAAGAGCACTGTGACACAGAGGGAGAGGCTGAAGACTTCGACCCTGGGAAGAAGGTGGAGGTGGAGCCGCCTCCAGACCGGCCAGTGCGAGCATGCCGGACACAGCCAGGCAAGAGCATGCCCCATTCCCATGGTCAGACGCACATGTCTCTGCAGTCCATTGCCTGGTGCCACTTGCGTCCCCTGCACCTGTGATTCCAGCCTTTATCTAGAGCAGGAGTCGTGTCCTTTCAAGGTGGGAATAGAGGAAGCCCAAGTCCTCAGTGAGATGTCTCATGAGTACCTTCTTTTATGGCATTTGGGTAGATTCTTCTGGTAGTGTTGTCCATGACTGCAGTCTTGCTGCAGTCCACCTTGGCAGGCTTTGTCCTTAAGGCAAACCTTATCTCCCCCTAATGATCTGCAGTGACTGTTGGTTGGGAGGTGGGGCCGAGGGGCCAGAGAAATCAAGACAACTGGGTGTTGGGATATCAGGGATAAGCCAAAGGAAAGCTAGAGCTGTAGTCTTATTCTTGCCATCAGAAATTGTTTGCATGTGCTGACCATCCAAAAGAAAGTCCTCCAGTGCTCACTTCTTGGTCTCTGTGACCACTTTTCTCTTCAGAGTATCTTCCTTTCACTGTGAATTTGATTTAAGGAGGCTGATGGGAGGTGCTAGTGCTTCCTTTCCCCATGGAGATCATTGCCATGGTCACTCAGGGTGGTTCCAGGGCTATTGGTAAATAAGGTTGTTCAGGAAACAACAGACAGACCTGTTTGAGAAGTCAGCAAGGTGCCTGCTCGTTTGCTGTTCTGCATCCATCAGCAACCCTTGGGATAGTTCAGTTAATGATACCTGGTGGTTTGGGGCAGACCCTGGTCAGTTGAGAGCATCAGGCTGACAGTGGGCCAGAGATGAATATGGCAACCAAAGCTCCTATGTGATGTATCAGTGCACCCTGGTTCCACAGATGAGGACTAGAGGCATAACCAGAGCTGGAGTAGTCTCTAGTGAATGACTTGCTGGGGAATCTGTCGTCAGCCAGTATGTCCAAGTCTTATTCCTGTCATACCTTTCCTAGAACATACCTGGTCTGATGGTGATGACAGCTGGGTGAGTGACAGCTTTCAGGGGGATTTGGAGGGCATTTTGGACTGGTGTGGTGGAGCCTTTCCCACCCTCTGACCTTCTTGGAACTATGTTGTGAGTTACACTTTGTATCCTCAGTTCCTGCTTGGATTTACAATACTGTGCAGCGCCAACCATAACTAAGAATTGAAACTGAAATTCTTTAACGAAGTGATGCTGGAATCTTTGCTGAATTTTAACTTTTTCACTTTCTTTTAATTTCCCAGCGGAGAACGAGAGCACACCTATTCAGCAGCTCCTGGAGCACTTCCTTCGTCAGCTTCAGAGGTACCCTTGGTGCTTAGAAGGACTTTTGGGGGTCTGTGGAGTGTCACCTTCCTTTGCTAAGGTGTCACTACCAGCCCATCCCCTGGCACACAGGCTTCATCTTGAATGGATAGCACCATGCACTGGGGTGGGCAGTCACTGGAAAGGAAAAGCCACAGCTTCCAGGTGGGGTCAGGCAAGAGGGCCATGGACATCTCACTGGTGCCCTGGAGCTTAGCAGCCCTGGGCTGAGGTGCACAGCAGAGTTGTCTTGGCCTTGGTTTTCAGGGCTGGAGCCAAGACACTGGCGGTGGGATATTTGTCACATCAGAACACCTACAGCATCTTAGAAGGCATTCGTTTTAGGTTTTTTTTTTTGTTTGTTTGTTTGTTTGTTTTTTTGGCAGAACCAGGGATTAAACTCAGGCCCTTGCACTTGCCAGAGAAGAGCTTGTTCCACTGAGCCATCTCCCCGGCCTGTTGTTTGTTATTTTTAAAAAGCAAAAGTAGAGACTGGGCATGGTGGCATGTACCTGTATTCTCAGCTCTTGGGAGGCTGTAATCAGGCAGATCACTATGAGTGCGATGTAGTAGTGAGACCTTGAACACTCTATAGACCCTTCCCTAAAAATACAAAATAAATAAATCAATAATAAAT
This sequence comes from Ctenomys sociabilis, assembly GCA_004027165.1. Taxonomy (NCBI): domain Eukaryota; kingdom Metazoa; phylum Chordata; class Mammalia; order Rodentia; family Ctenomyidae; genus Ctenomys; species Ctenomys sociabilis. The sequence goes on from PVKA01025112.1 coordinate 27,449, forward strand.
AAAATAGAAGCAAAATTAAAGCATGGCTAGTTGTTTTAACTTTTAGAATGTAGGGAATTTGTGTGAATTCAAAATCTAGTCTTTAGAATTTTTCATTTTAAAGTTGTCTTTGCTTTCAGAAAAGACCCTCATGGATTTTTTGCTTTTCCTGTGACGGATGCAATTGCTCCTGGATATTCAATGATAATAAAACATCCGATGGACTTTGGCACAATGAAAGACAAAATCGTAGCTAATGAATACAAGTCAGTCACAGAATTTAAGGTAAATACATTTATTTTAAATTTCATCTTCTGAAATAGTTGTGACAGAGCTGTATGTGTCTGTTGGTGTGTTTGGTAAACATTCCCCTCGCCTCGGGTTGTTTGGGTTGTTTTCACTCTGTGTTTGGGTGATGATTCACAAACTGGAGGATGCGAATTGTACCTATGGGTTTCTGTCTAGAAGCTGGCCTGCTTGCTGTATCTTCCTACAAATGAGTTTCCTCCTTTCTTGTGTTTAAAGTTATTGTGCTGATGTAGGTCAGTCACTGTGTCCAATTTGGCTGGCCTGGCTCAAGAGTGGGTATTTTTAGAAGTATGAATTTCATGATATTTAGTCTTGTAAAATTTAGACAATTAAATTTACTATTTTTAGGATATTTGTATTTGTTGCTTTATTTTAACTCTGCTTCTTAGATCTGGCCTGGCCAATAAAGATTGCTTACTGGCTTTGCAGCCAGGTACAAAGCAAAAGGAATCCTTGGTGATGTTGGCATTAGTATTGGGGGCATTAGTCTTCCTTCTTGGGTTGAGTGATTCTGGAAAAGCCTTTCTTATCCTGTGCAGTGGTGATATTTAATGAGCATCGCTTTATTTAATGAATATGAATATGTTATTCCTATCTCAGGAATAATATGGCAGTCCTAAGCAGGAGCGGGAGAAAGGCTCAGTCTTTAGGAGAGTCAGGAGAGAGCAGCTTGTTAAGCAGTTCACACTGGATCTTCTCCCTTTCCTAGTTGTGGCCCCAACATGTCACTGAGTGATAGATCCAGGAGATGAGCAGTGTCCCCTCCATCACTTGTCCAGAACTAGATAGGACCCTGTGCTTCATGACTTGAGCCTGCCCTGCAAGGCCCAGAACAGTGACATGGTGAGAGCACTTGAGAGTGGGCCCTGCGTCTCCATGCCAGTGCCCAGCTCACTGCTGCAGGCGCTTGCTGAGAAGTTTGTGATAATTGAGTACCAATGTTTTTCAAGGGATGTACTTTTTCTTTAAATTGTTAGTAAGGTTGTTTTTACTTATGAGAAGGTATTTTTCTGTGAACTAAATTTTAAATTCTGGATGGAAAATCCCCAGAGGCAGAGGACATGCCAGATGTGTTACTTCTCGTTCCTGTTATGTTCAGATCTCTGCTGAAGTGGGCGGGAGCTCCTGGGGGAGGAAGCTCAAGATATTCACATCTTCTCATAAATGCATGTTCAAAAGCCAGAGGTTTGGGCCAGCCTTTCCCTGGAAAACTTTTCACACATTTAACCTGTGAACAATTTCAAAGTCTTGAGTTCTTAAAAGTTGCTTTAAGACAAAGGAGCCAAGTTTCTTTTCCACTCAATTTCAGCCCTTCCCTGTGGCCTCAGGAACCAAGAACTCTGTAACTATCCATGTGGCATCTCAAGCTTGACGAAATCTTCTGTTTCTTCTCAGGCAGATTTCAAACTGATGTGTGATAATGCAATGACCTACAATAGACCAGACACTGTGTACTACAAGTTAGCCAAGAAGATTCTTCACGCAGGCTTTAAGATGATGAGCAAAGTAAGAAACCCACTAACACAGCAAGCCAGAGAGCCACAGTTGTGTTCTAACTTTTTGTGCCCATCAGATTCATGCGAATGACATGCTCCATCCATGCCATGCCCTGGGCTGACCTGCTCTAGCTACCCTTTCCTCAAGCACTGCCCCCACCTGTGGCTCATGTGCTGCCTTCCAAGGGACTGAAAAGTGCTTGGTCTCGGGGTCAGGCTTGTCAAAATCAGTCCTTCGGGTTTGTTTTGTGACAGCCTCCTGAAACCCAGATGGCACATGCTTGTCCTCTGGGTCATCCTGAGGGGGCTCCCAGTCTGCTGTGAGCCAGGAGCTTGCATCCCCTGCAGGCAAGGCTACATGCTATGCTGTGCTGTGGCTGTCCCCCCCCAGCTCTGGGCTGTGCCTTTGGCACTAAGCCCCACAGCAATGCCTGGGCACTAGGTCAGGCAGGGGAGGTGTGGCCATCCATCCCATGCCATCGGCAGGCTCCGTGGCTGAGGGAGAGGTAAAGTCCTGCTGCTCTTCCTTTCTGATTCTAGGAGCGGCTGTTAGCTCTGAAGCGCAGCATGTCGTTTATGCAGGACATGGATTTCTCTCAGCAGGCGGCTCTCTTGGGCAGCGAGGACACGGCCGTTGAGGAGCCTGTTCCTGAGGTTGTCCCAGTGCAAGTAGAAACTGCCAAGAAATCCAAAAAGCCAAGTAGAGAAGTCATCAGGTAAGGTGTGTAGGAGGCATGGAGCACAGAAGAGCGGGAGCTTTACTGAACGGGGGGCAAGGAAGACCCGTATGAGGCCTGGGTTGGAATTCCTTCCTAGACCAGCAGCTGCCCCGCCTGGAGACCAGGAGGACTGTATCCCTGGCCCTGTTAGCATTTCACCCAGAGGTTCCTGCAGACAGTTTGGTGTGGTGACCACATGCAGTCTATATGCTGCTGCTACGTTCTGCCACTGCCACTGTCATTTTATTGGGGTACCAATGGCCATACACAGTGGCCCTTCTGATCCTCTTGGTCTCCTGACATGGAGTCTTACTGTCTAGTGCCTGAAGGCAGTGGCAAAGCTGCAGTGTTGATTCTGTTTCCAGATCTCAGCCTGGGCCTCAGGTTGGACATTTAATCCACACGATAGGCACTGGTATCATGGGCCATGCCTTGGAACATGGCTCACAACACCTCTTACCATGCAGATTTCCAGAGCATCCCCACTGGGTTGATCAGGCAGTGTGCGTAGGGTAAGGCCTCTCAGGATGCGGAGGGTCTATCGCCTCTCCACCTTCCACAGGAGACAGATGTCTTCCCAGACACTGTACCCAGCAGCCTTTGGCTGTTTGAGCAAAACTGCTATATGGGGATTCTGGGGCAACTGCTGAACCTTGTCCAACCCATAAGAGGAGTCCTGCTGCTCCTCCTGAGGGAACCTTTGTTGCCTGAACCAGGCAGTGTCCATCACTTCTGTTTCATGGTGACAAAGTGTTCAGTGAGCTGTGGAGATTAGGAGGGTGCTAACCTGCACTGACTTCATTCCAAGAAGGTAGCCTGTTTTGTTGTGATCAGAACAAAGCACATAGTGTACCCCAGGTTGCTGCCGGCCACGTGTGGGTGTGGGAGTTAGCCTGCAATACAGGACAGTGCCCTGAGTGATGTCTGGTCCCTGCCTTGCAGCTGCATGTTTGAGCCGGAAGGGAATGCTTGCAGCCTGACGGATAGCACTGCAGAAGAGCACGTCTTGGCACTGGTGGAACACGCGGCCGATGAGGCACGGGACAGGATCAACAGGTTCCTGCCAGGAGGCAAGGTAGCCACTTGGCTGCAAGCATTCGTGTGTCTGTGTCACTAGACACAGCTGTCAGTTTAGTGTCACCATGATACCATAGGATCTGGTTGGAGCACCACGGTGTCATCCAGGCTAGGAGCTGGATTGACTCCATGTTTCTGGCCCCATTTCTTCAGCAAGGGCCTCCAGGAGTGTGCTGTGTCACTACATCCCACACAAGGTCAGGGCCACGTGCTAACCAGCTTGTCACCCCACTGCTTGGTGGAAGTGCTGTCCTCCAGACTCCCTCTCTAGGATGTGCAGCACCTCCCCATTGGTCTAGGGCTTCATGTGCACCATATCACAGCCGCTTCTCACATGAGCATCCAGCCTCCTGCCTCACACGTAGTCACATGGCTGCATCATCTCCTGGGGTCTGCTTGGCAGTGGGCATTTGGTAGCCTGCAGGGTGGCCAATGGTATACAGTGCTGCCCTCTCAGCTTGCCTGACTCTCTGTTGTTTGGCTTAAGAAGGTCTTGTGTCCAAAGCAGTGTACTCTGTGCTCATGTGTGCAGCAGGCAGGCTGCAGTCCAGAGTCCATGTGATTGGGAGGCTCTGAGTGGCCCACTTGTTCATGGTGTGCCATTCTTACAGATGGGCTACCTGAAGAAGCTAGGAGACGGGAGCCTGCTGTACAGTGTGGTGAACGCGGCAGAGCCTGATGCTGAAGGTGAGTGCCGCCCTACCCCACCAGCTTTCTGTTGCCTGCAGGCCACCTCTGACCTCATGGTCAGAGGCCTGTTAACACATCCATGCAGCTGGGAAAGACACAGAGCAGCCCTGAAACCATGCATGTTCTTGGTAGCATCCATGCATACGTAGAGTCTGGTCAAGGTGTTCTGGGTATTGGCTCAGGTGCAGCTAAAGGCTGGAACTCTGGCCACACTGCAGGTGCTACCAGGTTTCTGGTCGTGGGAATGTTGTTGGTCGGTGGTTTGAAGAAGCATTGTTAGGTGCATCTCGCAGAGCAGAGACTGTCCTCCCATGCCACCTCTCAGACTACTCCCACAGGCACCCTCGAGCAGGAGAAGGCACTGCCAGGGCTGGCTTCCTGCTTTGTTAGTGTCTCACCATGAGGTGGGTGAGCTCTCATGTTCCCAGCCTTCCCTTTGCTGCTTTGTCACTTTTAGCAGGAGTGCACTGTGGTGTTCTCCATAGAGAGGAGGTGAGGTGAACAGCTCTCAGCTTAAAGGACAGGGAATTGCGGTCCATCGGGAATGAGTGATATGACAGTGTGACAGGCCTGAAATCAGCGGACAAGCAGATAGGTATACAAGGCAGAATAGGTCTCCTCAAGGTGTGGAGCTGGCAGTTTGGAAATGCTAAACACTGCTGCTGTGATGGCCACAGAGACAGCATGTCTTTGTTTTATCAACTTTGGGTACTTGCAAAATGAAATTGCTGGAAGTACCTTGAATGCTGATTCTCCTTTGTGAGCTGGTTCTTAGATGATCCTTCTAGAGTCCGTCCTCTGTCTCCCTAATTATGCTGTAGCATATGACCCTTCAACCTCTTGTGTCCTCACAGAAGAGGAGACACACCCTGTGGACCTGAGCTCACTCTCCAATAAGCTGCTCCCAGGCTTCACGACACTGGGCTTCAAAGATGAGAGGAGAAACAAAGGTACTTATGGGGACCCTGTGGAGGGGCCCCAAGAGTCGAAGGCTGGTACAATGTGGTACTGTGTGGCTGGTGTGGCAGCTGCTAAAATCATCAGTCTTTTAAAGAGTTTCCTCATATTGTTTTATTGCTGTGTCTATATTCAGGCTTTAAATTTAACACCAGAGTAATGGGAATGACAGTTCCATTGAGCGAGTGCCTTCTCTGCTGTTTGCTGTGTGTGTGTGTGTGTGTTTAGGACAGGGTCTACAGGGTCTCACTAAATTCATCAGACTTATAGTGATTCTCCTGTCTTCAGCCTCCCAAGTGCTAGGATTTTTTTTTTTTTTTTAAGACAGGGTCTCATGCAGTTCAGGCTGTCCTTAAGCTCGCTTTGTAGCTCAGGCTGGTCTTGAACTCACAACAGTCCTCCTGCCTCAGCCTCCTGAGTGCTGGGATTACAGGTGCACACCACCACTCCCAGTTTTAGTCACCTGCTCAGCGCGTCCTGGGGGCGGGGCCAGCATGGCATGCTGGAGATTGGACCCTGCCTGCTGTGCTCAGCCTAAGCAGGCACTTTAGTCCACTAATCTATCAGGCCAGCCCTCTGCTGTTTGCTCTTGAACATGTGTGTTTTTGTCCATGCATCGCTTTCTCAGCTTGCTGTGGGCCGTGCATGTTTTCCTGTGTGTGTGCTTGTGGTGTGTGTGCTTTGGTGCATGTGTTGTGAGACTGACTACTAAGCAGCTGCTCCTTGGTGGCCCTGCCTGGGGTGGGAGGAACATTTTTCCCTTCTCTTGGAGGCTCTCAGATCTGGATG
>PVKA01025113.1:0-13062 GCA_004027165.1 Ctenomys sociabilis
CATCTTCTTATCCCCCCATCCTTGGAGTATTGAGAATGGACACCAAGGGTCTTATGCATGCATAACCACTGATCTATATCTCCAGAGCTTATTTATATAATTATTTATTTGTATTATTATTAATATTATTGTGTATTTTGGGGAAGGGTCTACAGAGTGTTCAGGGTCTCACTACTAGATCAGACTCATAGTGATCCACTTTTTCACAGCCTCCTAAGATCTGGGATTACAGGCATATGCCACCACGCCAAGTCACAACTGCCATCTCAGCACACTCAGGGGGTAGGATTAGCACAGCAGGCCCATGGATTTAACCCATGGCCCCTGTGTCTGCTTGCAGGTCCTTTAATCCACTAAGCTATTTTTGTCCAGTGTTTGTTTATTTTTTAAATTCTGAGATGAGGTACCACTAAATTTCTCAGGCTTCCTTTTAACTTTCAAACTTCTGTTTGAAAAATCACTCTAACATTATAGAGGTAGATTTCCATCTCAGGTTTATAACTATCTTCTTTCTCTATCTGCATGTGGTCTCTGCTCAGTATATATGAAGGGCTTTGGGAGGGAGAGGGTGATTACCTCTTACTTTGAATTCATGAGACAGCAAGACAGAGACAGAAACAGACAGAGACTGAAACAGACAGAGAGAGTGCAAGACAGAGAAAGCTATGAATAAAGGGTTAGAAAGAGAGAGAAGTAGGAAAAAATAGGAAGTAAATAAGTAAAAGAGGAAAATACTGACATTTGTTATCTTCACTTATTCTAGCAAAGACAACAGATGTATGGGAATATAGATCTACATTCATGACCCTGTCTCAGTTAGTTATCTCTCATTGCTGGGACAAATACCCGACACTCAAAATGAGAGCAGGAAAGGTGTATTTAGCTCACAGTTAGTGGAGGTTTCAATTCATAATTAACTAGATTCAAGGCACAGTGGCACATGGCAGAGGGCAGAATTTCATGGTGGCAGAAAACAGCAAGAACAAATGGGAAGAGTAGTAGCAACAATGGCTTACAGAGAGCAAGTCTGTCTCTGTGTCTCTTTTGTTACATTCATGCTATCTGTCCCAGGCTGGCTATAGCACTCACACCCATAATCCTAGCTGTACTTAGATCTGTAATCCCAGCCTTGTATCATGAATTAAACACAAACTGTGAAACTTCACCTCACTGACCACATGAACCATTAGGGGACAAATACACACAAACTATATCAGACCTTCTATCACCTTAAGTATCTTTCTAAAGGCCACATGTCAAAGCAAGTGAAATTAATTGGATGGTAGAAATGTATTTCTTTAGTTTTTAAAGTTTACAAATACATGGTTGTAGAACATATGATTATATTCATCATAGGGAGCTGGTACATGTATGTTACACATGTTAGGATTACTGCACTTCCCCTAAGCTACCCCCACTTGATCTTTGAGCTCTTTTCTCATTTGCAAAGCAGCTATCTTCCTTTTCTTCTATACAAATGTTTTAGAAAACTGGGAATCAAATTCATGACTTCACACTTACCATGCAGACACTCTACCTCTGAGCTATCGTTCCATCCATATTTATTTTATTTTTCAAATTATTTATTCTTTAGATGTGTATCTCTAGTAGGAAAAGCTGTCTGTACCTCTGGTATCTTGGTGAACTATACTGCTTCTCAACTCATCAGTGTGGCAAGGCCCCATAAGAAGTATGTGGGGTAAACAGAGCTGAAACACATAGTGACTTGACCTTCTTCTGGTAATATAGACACATCTCCTTTTTTTTCCCACAAAACCACCAATGTATGCTGTTCTGCTGGATATTAAATATTCTTCTTATTCATGTCCCACATTCTCTTAAACTCTTCCTGAACTTATTCATAAGCTGATTGTATAAACAGCTGCATTGCAGGTGCTGGACAGTTTCTTTCTCCAATCAGCATAAGAGTTCCACCTGACTTCAGTTTTCTGCATATTGATTCTTCTTTTCTTTATCCCCCACTATCCCCTCTCTGGTGTTTCAATAACTCTGCTGGACATGGTAACTATCTAAGGTAAGTCATTAGGTAATGTAAGCTTTGGGGTCTGATTTATTTTACTTAAAGTCTCAAAGTGTGTACATTAGCCTAAAAATGATTCAAAATATCTTTATATATCTCAGGACACTATTCCATTGTATACAAACACCACAATTTCTTTATCCAGTCATATTTTAATGGACATGTAGTTCATAGGCTGCATCCAAGATTTCGCTATTATGAGTTCTGATGCTGTAAAAATAGATATGAATGTGTCACTCTAATAAAATGCCTCTTCAATCTTTCTAAAAGCTTGATTCCTCTGCATGGGGAATAACTGGGTCCAGTGGACTTTCTGTTTTTCTCTTCAATATGGAGGTGTCTCCATATTGATTTCTACTTGGAGTATGCTAATTTACATGTTCTCCAATATTGTAGAATATTTCCATTTTTCTCACACTGTCACCAAAACTTATTATTTGATTGATGATTATAGCCACACTTTCTGTAACAAGATGAAATCCCAGGGTTGTGTCCATTTGCATTTCTATAGTTGTCAGATATAATGGATTTTTTTTTTATTATTTACTGGTCATTTGTTTTTTTGAGAAGTGCTAATTTCAGTTGGCCACATTTAATTTTAATTCCTCATAAGACATCATTATTTATCTTTAAAAATTTAAAGAACTTTCAAACATACTATTAAACTGATAGTGATGTTAGTAAGAGCACATGATAAACAGTCAAAATATAAACATAACAATGATAGAATTTTACCAATCCAGACTTCGAAAGAAGTGAATTTTTCAGGGAAATTAAAACATTTGTTTTCATATGAAGAAAATAAAATGTCCAACATCGATGGGCATTCAAGAGATGCAAATTAATAGAACACTGTGGCAGCTCGGCTGGTGAGTGAGAGTTCCAAGCCTGCCGCACCGAAGAGACATTTCCCAGTGATCACCGGTCCTACCCGCAGCCCTAGACCCAGTGAAGCTTGGCTGTGAGTGAGAGCTCCAGGCCTGCCGCCAGAGGAACCTTTCCTAGCCTTCTCAGATTCCAGCCCATGGCCCTGGACCAAGCACAGCTTGGCTGACCCAGCACAGCCTATCCGGTAAATAAGAACTTCCACTAGTCTTTTGGGAGCCCAGCGTACCCACCAAAGCCCAGGCCCGCCCACCTAGAGAGGGACCTGCCTGAGACAAGAGGGTTGACTCTGGCAACTTTCTGGATCCTCACCCCAAAGCCAGCCAAGATAGTGGGAATTTTCACTACTCACTCTGCATCCCAGTTCAGTTTGTGCTCGCCTGACCAGGGAACCACAGGAGCTGCAGCAAAAAGGAACTGAACACAGCAGCTAGATCCAGTTCAGGCCTAACTGGATAATCTCAGATTTAATGGACTGGAACCTGAGTCTCATTACACGCTAAGGTTATAGTTGCACCAAAGCTCTACACCAAAGGTCAGACAGAGGTCAGTGCTATACAAAAAGACAAAGACAAGGAGAAAATGGCAATCTCAGGCCTCGAGTCCACCAGTAAGTGCAGAGGACAATAGCTCAGCTGAAGTGAATGAATTAACAGATACACAAGCAAAGGAACAACAGCAGAAATGTATAGAGGAACTCAAACAAGAATTAATTCCTGAAATTAAAAAAAAATATCTGATTACATAGTATCTGAAATAAAGAAACAAATCCAGAAACATCTGGGGTAAAACCAATGCTCACCCAGAACAAGTGCAGAGAGCACTATTCCCAGCTAAAACGTATTAATTAACCAGAGATTAGAGCCCACTGCAGAGATCTCCAATATTTGTGTTTTCACTTCACTGTTTTCATTTTCTAGGGAAACTCCAAGGAGTAAATATTGGTCCCTATTATAAATATGCATAACCTTATTTAATAAACACAAATTGCTTTCCTTGATGGTAGTATCACTAGGCCTTCTCACCACCACTGTGTGAGGCTTCCAGTATCTCCACAACCTCACCAGCACTCAGTTTGTCTGATTTTCCTTCTTGATTTCTCAAATAATTTTCATTGTACTAGATACCTTAGAGTCTCTCATCATGTCTAGTTTTTCCATTTGTTTCTGGGGATTGAGTTCAAGCTATTCCATACACATACTGCACCAGTGAGCACACCACAGCCCTTCCATTGTGGTTTAGAGTTTCATCATTAAAGCAGATCATAATTCTGGGTGTGTTTCTATGTGTTTGTATTGTTCTACAGGTCTTCTATATCTTCTTTGTGCACTGTGTATTTTCTACTCAACATATTTATGTATTTTAAAAAAGATTTATATAGTTCAGTTTTGAGAGATGTTGATATATTCCAGATAAAAGTCAGATATTTAATTAGTAAATCCTTTCTCCTAGTCTATGGCTTGCATTTTCATTATTTTAACCATATCTTTTATAGAGAATGTTTTAAAATTATACAAAATTCAATTCACTATAAATCTCTTACAAAGCATGATTTTGCTGTTGTATCTAAAAAATGTTGACCATTATGAAGTAAGCAAAGTTGTTTCCTTGCTTTCATATACAATTTTATGTTTTTAGGGTCTGGAAACAAAGATCAGTGGTCTAAGCACCTTCCTGGTAAATGCAAGGACCCAAGTTCAATCCCCAGTACCACATGCCATGCCAGCCACAAAACTGGGTATGGTAGTCCATGCCTATAGTCCTAATCCTGGGGAGGCAGAGACAGCAGGATCACTATGAGTCTGAACTGCATAGTGAGACTGTATACTAAATGAATAAATAAAAATCAATGTCATACTTTTATGTTTTCATTTACATCTTTGATGCACTTTGAGCTTATTTATGTATATAATTTAAGATATTCTGGAGCTAAAAGTATAGCAGCGTAGCAGTGAGCATGCTCATCATTTACTAGGTCCTTAGTTTAATCCCTATCACCACAAATGAAAAATAAATGATGTGAACATAAATAAAGGTTTTTGATTTTTGGTTTACTGGATTTCATTTTGTTATAATTTGTAGATGCATTTCCAAAATGTATATTTTGATGAAAAAGATGAATTTTGATGAAAATTCTGCCCTCTGCCATGTGCCACTGTGCCTTGAATCTAGTTAATTGTGAATAAATAAACCTTTCCTGCTCTCATTTTGAGTGTTGGGTATTTGTCCCAGAAATGAGAGATGACTAACTAAGACAGGGTCATGAATGTAGGTCTGTATTCCCATACTTCTGTTGTCTTTGCTAGAAAAAAAATATCTTTTGATGAAAAAGGTTATTATTTCTCCATTAACTAACATTGAAATTTTGTGAAAGAAATCAGTTGGAAATTTTAGTTTAGGTCTTTGGCATTTTCCTATTCATCTATCCTATTCCCTGTCCTTCGACCAAAACCACGCTCTTATTTTGGCTTGCTGTAACTTTATATAAAATCCAAGCAACACTGCCAAACTCCCAAGGTTGTTCTACTTTTCTGACTTTTTCTATTTTATCTTAAATTCCTTTCCATATGGAACTTGTATACAATTTATTAATACATGATTGGCAGCGTGTTGTGCACCGGGGTGTGGTGGCTCATGCCTGAACCTCATAGGTGGCCAAGGCTGAAGGAATTCAAGTTCAAGCTTGGGCAAGGCCATTTCCTGAAAGAGACTCTGTCCCAAAAGAAAAAGTACAAAAAGGTCTCTGGGTGTAGTTCAATGTGAAGTCTCTATGTTTTATTCCCACTATTCCCGAATAAGTAAGTAAATAAATAAATGCCTGCTGAAATTTTGATGACACTATATCCATACATCAACATGCAGAGAGAATAGATATCTTAATAATAGTGAGTTTTACAATTTAAGACATACCGTCTTTTGCATTTTGTGGGAAAACATTAAAATAAAAGTTCAGAACAAAATAACACAAGAACAATGATAGTCAATATATTACATATTTAAAGTAGTTGCACAGGGTATAAGATATAGGTATAAAATTTCTCCAATTGAACAGACAACCTTTATAATCTTTAGATATTTTTTGATTTTTATCAGCATCATTTTCTATACAAAGTCATTTTTATTTGTTATATTTGTATCTCAGTGTATGGGTGTTACTGTAAATGATGCTGCTTTTTATATTATGCTAAGTGAAATAAGCCAGGAACAAAAGAATACACATGGTATATTTCCACTTACACATAATATAAAATATAATCCGCCATAATTTTCAGACAGACAACCCCATTCATTGGTATATTTTTGTTCCTTTCACAATAACCTAGTGTGTGTGTTAGTATTTGAAACTCATCCTTGTGGCCAGGGAGATGGCTCAGTGGAATAAGCACTTCCCTGGCAAGTGCAAGGGACTGAGTTCAATCCCCGGTTCTGCCAAAAAAAAAAAAAAAAGAAACTCATCCATGCTAACCTGGCCTTAACCATGAATGAGTAGAGAAATGGAACAGCGTTCTCCCCCTATCAACTCACCTGTGTAGACTGAAGAGAGTTCTCTTATTGGCAACTACTAAGGAATATGTTTGTATTAGCACTTCGTCCCAGTGCTCCATTACCATCCACTAATTCTGTGTATTTATGTTTAAAACCACTAGTTTCACCCACTTAAATCTTCTGTGAGTAAATAATGTACGAACAGGCATCCTAGTCTTGCCAAATTGTGTAGATGCTGTGGGCGTTATGATGATGGAGCCTTGTTTAAAAGTGGGAATGTTGGGTCATGGGAGATAGTTCAGTAGAATAAGTGCTTGCCTGACAAATGCAAGGGCCTGAGTTCAATCCCCAGTTCCACCAAGAAAGAAAAAAAAAAAAAAAAAAAAAAGGATACATTGAAGACTGATAGATGTAGTAAGGCAAGGGAGGAGATATCCATTATCTTCCTGGGCTCCCTTCAGTCTGTTTTTCAATATGAAAGCCTCTTTCTCACTTATACAGCATGAGATGGCAATTTGAGATGTATGGTACCTTCCACATCTTCTAGCAACCTTTTGATAAATCCTTTTGTTCCCATTTGGCAAAACTATAAATGTAAGAGGTCTATATCACTACCAAGAACAGCATAGGTGCTGGCTAAGCCAGAGGGAATCCTGGAATGGCAGTAGAATAGTTTTGTGGTTTAGGAGTCGGTGGCAATCAAGTACACAATATTTGAAAAGTATCCTCCCGCTTAAGAACTGCTCTATAAATAGATCAAGCAGATTCCTTAATGAGTAATCCTCTGAGTATGAGAACTTTCCTGCTATGGAATGAGCAGCTTGATCTTAGAAGTGTTCATTCAAGTCATGGTTCATGTTCCTGTTCACAGTCTGTGCAGTGTCTGCTCTCATCTCAGCTTAAAATCCTAGTCTAATTTAACAGTTCTCACATGGAAAGAAAAATATGTTCACTTCACATTTCTGTATTTTTCCCCAAATTTTAGATCCCCTGGAGACATACAGAAATAACTTCATAGCATAGTTCTTACCAGGAATGTTCAGGTGTAGATGTTTCATGCTGCTCTGAGCACTGTGTCTTGTTTGGGCTGATTGGATGTCGGTAGAGACATTGAGAACTTGGGATGGAGTCTCCCCTATGAACCTCAGGCCCTCAATTTTACCTAAGCTGTCTCAAGCCCAAGCTTTTTGCCTGTCTGAAAGGCAGATCTCATAATAAGTCTCTGATGTCCAGGTTCACATGTGACATACTTAGGTGAGGGGCTCATACCTAAAAATCTGCACCTGTGTCACACCAGCCCAACAACAGAGGTAGATTTGGATTAATTGGGGAACCTCTAAAAAAGAATATTAAACTTCATCATCCTAGCCTCTCCCTTTGACCTAAGTGTAGTCCTCTCTGCTGCCTAGATCTGAAGCATAGTCCTTACTAACACATTGTCATTCTACTTACCTGCTGTCCTAAAGGAAAATGCACACTCTGCAGAGAATTTTCTCCTGGTGCTGTATTGATAACAGAGGCAGGTCTGGCTTATTATTGGAACCTTTTCCTCAGATGGGGCTTCCTTCCTCTACACTCAGCCCTACTTTCATCTACCTGGCAACTCTTTTTTTTTTGTTGTTTTTGTTTCTTCTATATGAAGTCCCATTCTCAGTGAGCAGAAAGGGGGGACTTCCTGAGGAATTTTGTACTACGTTTTGCAGGGTAGGCAAATGAAGGTTTTCTAGAACAATCTGTGAGATTTTCTCACTGGAGAAGTATTGCTCAGAACTCTTCACAATCCTGCAAGTGGGTATAATTCATCTTAGACTCTCCCTTCTCACTTGAAACTCACTCCTCAGAACAATACTTTAATATTATCTGAGGTTCTATGGAGGAAAATTGAGGCACACTCCTGAGAATTATGTACCACATATGCAGCATCAAGTAGGCAACTGACACATTTCTAGAAGTTTCTGAGACTCTTTCTCTGGGAGGAGGCTTCCTCACTCCTCCCTCAGTGCTCACCATGACCTAAATGAGTATAGGTCTTCTTTATATAATTAATTATCACACTGAATGAATCCAATAATGCATGCTTTATACATGTTAATCAAAAGTAAAATAACATATTTTAAGAAGAATAAGGAAATGATGAATATCCAACCTACTCACCCAAACCACAGATTTCAAGTGTGACAAATCACACAGTCACTTACAATAGTCCTCAAAGTATCCCTCTTACTATTTTCTCTTGAGAGATAATTTTTTGTGGTTTACTTCTGTGTGTCTTCCATTTATAGGTGGCACACAGTGAAAAGTGGTGGGTCACTCACATGAACACTGAAAGGTATATTTTCTGTCCTACTTACTTTGCTCCTTGGCTGAGAAGTGTGAGTTGCAATAAACCATTCCTCCTTTCACTTGTGGTTTTCTGCTATTTTGTTCCAATAATGAAAAAAACTCAAAGAGATGTTATCATTGATATTAATAATTGTGATATATAGATCTACTCTTAATCTTTGCATATGGATGTTCAGTAATTTCAGAGTTAGTTGTTTTAGAGCCTTTCCTTTGTCTCCTGTAATCTCTATTTACATATTTACTATAATAATTATTTGTATATGCAGATACATGTGGATGTGTTTTTGGACTTCATTCTGTTGCACTGATATATTCCTAGATATATTTCACAGTCTTGTTTACTATCAGTTTGAGATTCCTGAAATGAAGTAGAGCAACTCCCTCAACTTTGTTCAGTGTTAAAGGTTTTCAGTGCCTTTTCTGGGTCTGGAGTTTGGGCCAGTTTATAAAAATTAGAATTTTTATTTGGCAGCCATTGAATTTGTCAACGTATGCAGAGAAAACTGATTATTGTCTGTGGAGATAGCTCAGTGGTCTAAGCAACTACGAAGCAAGAACAAGGACCTAAGTGTGAGCCCTGACACTGCATGCTATGCTGGCCCCAAAACGATGGACACAAGTGGCAGCCACCGAACCTTGGCGTGGTGGTGCAAGCCTGTAATCCCAGCACTGGAGAAGATGAGACAGAAGGGTCAGTATGAGTCCAAGATGCCTAATGAGACCCTGCACTAAATACACAAAAATGAAAGTTTTTAAAATTTATAAATAGAACTGATTATTGTAATAGAGTTATATCACTTGGCTGTTAATGAGGACTTATGTATCTATTTCTTTAGAACTATATCATCTCTTTTCCCCACCATAATGTATGCCTCATTGTAAGATCTTCATATTTTGTGAGATTGATCATTTTTAATTCATATTTTCTATGTTTTTAAATTATATAATTTTAATTACAAAGTGTTCATTTTACCACAAAATGAAGGTACCATGATATTATAGCTAGTGACATGTTTATATTGTTATTAGTCCTAAAACATTTTTTTCCTTCATTGAAATTTATGCGTACAATTTTATTTCCTCTGAATACTTTTACTTCTACTTTTACATCTGGGAGAATGTGGTAGATGGCAGATTAATTAATGTTAGTTTATGTCGCAATCCCAGCTGAACTGAGTCAATATGGTTTGGGGCACAGAAGATCCTCATAAGGATTATTACCAGTGGCATAAAAAGATGACTGCTAGGAGTTGATTTTCTTGGAGAAGCTAGTCATGGCTGGATTTTCTGATATGAACTGGGCTGTTCTTATCTTTTGAGGATTTCAGGTCCTTGATAGTGCCAAGAACGACTACTATTCTCTCCCTTGAACAAAATTTCCTGGGATCACTGCAGATGCCACAGCCTGCAGGCACAGATTTTTACCCTGTATGTACAGATTTTCAGCTTCCACTACTAGCCTTTTCGATGTCTCAGTGCAGATTACTCAAAGTAGCATGAGATATTTCTATGGGCTCTAGATATACCATTAAAACTCTGAATATGTAAGACTTTTGGACAACACAAGTGGAGAATCTAAACCAGAGATGCAGAAAGCACAAATTATCATGGAAGTTACAGGGATTAACAAGAAGTGTGGTCACTCCATATCACACATAGATCTGGTGTTCTATTTTCTGATTGTAGGAGAGACTAATACCTCTAGAGTGTATTCTGCTGCAGAAGATTCCAGATCAACTTTACAAGTTAATACTTTCTTATTTGCATCCACTTTGAACTTCAGAGTAATAATGCCATTGCTTCAGAAAATCAGCAGGTCCTGCGTGGACTAGTATAGGAAACAAACATTGGATCTCCCATTGTGTGCTCACTGAAGGCCTGCTGTGATCAATCTCTGTCTTGCTTAATTTGTAGTCATTGCTGGAACAAAATATCAACACCCAAAATGAAGGAAGGAAAGTTCGACTTAACTCAGAGTTAGTAGAGCTTTCAATTCATACACTGCTGGCTCCAAGGAAACTGACAGTAGAAAACAATGAAGAGCAGATGAAGAGCAGCAACTGTGGCACCCATCAAGTCTCTCACTCTTCCTTCTATGCTGACTGTAAAGACTAGTGCATCACCATGAAGATCAGAGCTCCTCTTATGTGGTGTGGCTGCAGAGAATGTGGCACAGCTGCGAAGGAAGTACAATAACTGCAAAGTTGTGCTGCGAAGATCAGAACTCCTCGCAAGAAGTGCGGTGCAGAAGCCTTCCTCAACTCCTTTACATAACTTTGTGCTGAGTGATTTTGGGGCGGATCCTCCCCGCCCTATGGCAGGGTTCCTATGCCTCAGGGCATGTAACTGACAAGCAGATCAAGCCAACCTTTGGGTATCTCAAGTTGATACAATGTATCAACCACAATGTGCCATTGTAGTGATGTGATCATATGAAATATCCTGACTACATGAATGAAGTTCCCTTCAAGGATTCTATTGATGCCCAACAAAATGCATCAAACAGGGGTTGGGGAGATATCTCAGAGGCATGAAGAATGGAGCCTCAACATAAGAGACTATGACTTCTTAGCCATAAAATATTATATATCAGAGCTGAAGTACTGACCTCAAAACATCACTTATTGGGGCTGACAAGATAGCTCAGTAGAATAAGAGCTTGACTGGCAAGTATAAGTGTCTGAGTTCAATCCACAGTTCCACTAAAAAAAAATCACATGTTACCTTAATTATGTTATGCAGATTTTTCTTTCTGTACACTTTTCTCTCTATGTATTGCAAAGGTGACATCAGGTCTCCTACACGGCCCAGCAAAAAATACTGATGGACCATCCCGCCTGCGCCCTCCCAGCCCCAAAGACCAGCCAGAGACAGCGAGGCCGACTCCTCCATCCTCCTCCATCCTGCCCATGCCCGCCCATCCAGAGACCAGCCTGAGGCAGTGGCTGACTCCAGCGGCCTCCTGGTTGCCATGCCAAGCTCGCCCAGTGAGAGCGAATTTACAGGACTCTCCAGGCTTCCCAGATCAGTGAGAGTGTGGTGAGTCTGAGGGAGAGCTTTTGGCTTTTTCCCACATGTGCTACGCAGATCACTGTCCCCAACCCCTCAAAGCCAGTGACTGGTCTGAAACCTCAGGACCCACATACTAACACCTCCCCGGATCCCCTGACCTCAAGCCCACTGACTGAGTGGGAATTTCCCCGATTCTCTGGGCATCAAAGGTCAGTGAGTGTAGAACCTAAGGCCCGTCGTGCCTGAGATACATTTCTCAGGGATTAAGCTGCCCGTCACCCCCCATGGCCCGGTGACAGCTCCAGGCACACTGTGCCAGAGAAACATTTCCAGGTGATTACTGGTCCCACCCCACAGCCCCAGACCCAGTGCAGGTTGGCCTGGAGTGAGAACTCCAAGCCTGCCATGCCGGAGGGACATTTCTCAGCAATCCAGGGTCCCACGCTAAAGACTAAAACAGGCCCACTGCACCAGAGGGACCTTTCCCAGCCTTCTTGGGTTACGGCCTGTAGACCCAGACCCAGCACAAGCTGGCCGGCTCAGTAAAGCCTACTCAGTGAATAAGATTATCCACTATTCTTTTGTGAGCCCAGAAGACCCACCAAAGCCCAGGCCCACCCACCTGGGGAACGACCTGCCTGACACAGGAGGGCTGACACAGGGGACCAACAGAGGGGAACCAAAGGAGCTGCAGGAAAAAAAGGAACTGAACACAACAACTAGACCCAGCATAGGCATAACTGCAAAATCCCAAACTTAATAGAATGGCATGCAAATCTCATAACAAGCTAAGGTTATAGCTGCACCAAAGCTCTACACCAAAGGTCAAAGATCAGTGCTATACAAAATGACAAAGAGAAGGGGAAAAATGCAATCCCAGAACTCAAGTCCATCAGGAAGGGGAGAGGACACTAGCTCAGCTGCATCGAGTGAAGTAACAGATACAGCAGCAAAAGAACAACAGCAGAAAGCTATAGAGGAAATAAAACGAGAAGTAATTCCCAAATTTAAAAAAGAAATATTTGAATACATAGAATCTGAAATAAAGAATGAATTCCAGAAACATTGGGTGGAAAAACGATGCTCACCCAGAACAAGTGCAGAGAGCACTATTACAACTGATATATATGAATGAACAGCATCTGAAGCAAAGAAACAACAACAGAAAGATTATGAGGAAGTCAAAGCAGAAATAAGTTCTGAAATCAAAAAAGAACTTTTTGAAGTCATACGATCTGACATACTGAAACAAGACCAGAAATATACAGAGGAAATCCAAGTAGGAAGAAACACAG
>PVKA01025113.1:13162-33462 GCA_004027165.1 Ctenomys sociabilis
AACTACCTTTAAAGAAGACATGGATAAAAAATTGAGGAGATCAGAAATATGATGGATTCCTTGAATGAGCAATACAGAAAAGAAATAGAACACATGAAACACAGTCAAAGAGATATAGAAGAACTAAAAATAGCAATCACGAGTCTACAAAACCGTCTGAGTGAAAGCGAAGACAGAGTTTCAGATCTTGAAGATGCCATAGGAGCTAGTGAAAAGGTGAGAAAGGATCCCTTAAAAACAACAAGAATGCAGGAAAAAATAATCCATCACCTGCAGGATGATGCCAGAATGAACAATGTGAGAATAATTGGTATCAACGAGAATGAAGGAGTCAATACAAATGACATAAAAAGAATTTGGGAAGAAATAATTGCAGAAAACCTCGCAAATATAAGGCAACAATCCAACAATAAGGTCACCGAAGCATACAGAACACTGAATAACTTCAACCCAAGTAGAAACACAACGAGACATATGATAGTTAAGATCGCAGAAATCCAAATACAAAAATAATATACTGAAAGCTTCTAGAGAGAAGAAGGAGCTCACATTCAAAGGAAAACCCATCAGAATTACAGCCGACTTCTCTGCACAAACAATGAAGGCAAGGAGAGCATGGAGGAGGGTTCTTCAAGTCCTACATGAAAACAAATCCCAGCCCAGACTACTATACCCTACAAAACTCTCTTTCAAGTTTGATGGAGAAGTGAAAAATTTCCACAACAAAGAACAACTAAAGAATTTCATGATGACAAAGCCATCCCTTCACAGGCTGCTGAAAGATGATCTAGAGAGAGACCACAATGACCAGAACTCCATGCAAGAGAATGGAAGGAACCCACTAAATAGGACAGTCAATTAAACACAGGTTACAAAGGAGTAAACAATACCAGCTAAATATCATTACAAACATAAGTCAGCACATTTCAATTATAACCATAAATGGAAATGGACTCAATTCTCCAATTAATAGAAATAGACTGGCACAGTGGATTAGGAAACAAAATCCAACAATATGCTGTATACAAGAAACATACTTAACAGAAAATGACATTCATAGGCTCAAAGTCAAAGGATGGAAAACAATACTGCATGCCCCAGCACCTCAGAAAGAAGCAGGAGTAGCAATTCTGTTCTCAGACAGTCTCAACTTCAAACCAAGAATTATCAAACGACACAAAGAAGGCGACTATATATTGGTCAGGGGAAAAATCCAAGAGCAAGAAGTAACACTCATAAATATCTATGCACCAAACACAGGAGCACCCAACTATGTAAGACAAATCTTAAGGGACATGAAAAACTCAATGTCTAAGAACACAAACTTAAGAGATCTTAACACACCCTTATCTCAAAAAGATAGGTCAACCAGATGAAAAATTAGGAAGGAAGTAGCAGAACTGAACAAAAGCTTGGCACAGATGGACCTGGTGGACATATACAAAGGGTTCCACCCAACCACAGCTGAATACACATTTTTTTCTGCTGCACATGGGTCATTTTCCAAAATAGGCCACATACTAGTCCAGAGGTCATGCCTAAGTATAGGCAAGAAAATAGAAATTATCCCATGCATACTATCTGACCACAATGCAATGAAACTGGAAACAAATGACAAAAGAAACCAGAAAAACCCGCTAAATTCATGGAAACTAAACAACACCCTACTCAGCAATCAATGGGTCATAGAAGAAATTCAACAAGAAATTGAGCAATATCTACAATTCAATGAAAATTCAAGTACAACTTACAGGAATTTATAGGATCCGATGAAAGCAGTTCTTAGAGGGAAAATAATAGCTATAAACTCACACATTAGAAAAATGGAAACGGAACAAATTAGCACCTCAGTGTTGCACCTACGACAACTAGAAAAAGCAGAACAAACAAAACCCAGAGCGCAAAAACGGGAAGAAATCATAAAGAGTAGAGCAGAAATTAACTCATTTGGGATGAAAAATCAATTCAAAGAATCGACAAATCAAAAAGTTGGTTCTTTGAAAAACTAAATAAAGTTGATAAGCCTCTTGCCAACCTCATCAAAAAGAGGCAAAAGAAAATTCAAGTACAAGCGATAAGGAACGAAAAGGGTGAAATCAACACAGACCCACTGGAAATTCAGAAGATTATTAATAGTTACTTTCAGAATCTTTATGCTCACAGAATAGAAGACACAGAAGAAATGGACAGATTCCTCGAAAGGTACAAATTACCAAAACTGAATCAAGAAGACATTACAACTCTCAATAAGCCGATAACAGCCAAAGAAATACGAAACATAATAAAAAGCCAACTGAGGAAGAAAACTCCAGGGCCTGATGGATTTACAGCGGAATTCTACAAGAAATTTATAGAAGATATAATCCCCACATTCCACAAACTCTTCCATGAAGTTGAAAAGGAAAAAGTCCTCCCAAAATCATTTATGAAGGCAAGTATAATACTCATTGAAAAACCAGGTAAAGATGCAACCAAAAAGGAGAACAACAGGCCAATCTCCCTCATGAACATAGAAACAAAAATACTCAACAAAATCCTGGAAATAGAATACAGCAAATCATCAAGAAGATCATACACCATGACCAGGGAGGATTCATCCCAGGAATGCAAGGATGGTTCAATATTCGAAAATCTATAAATGTAATACACTATATTAATAGACTGAAATCTAAAAACCACATGATCATCTCAATTGATGCAGAGAAAGCCTTTGACAAAGTCCAACACTCATTCATGTTCAAGGTCCTACAGAAAACTGGAATAGATGGACTCTATCTTAACTTGATAAAACCCATCTATGACAATCCAAAAGCTCATATAATCCTAAATGGGGAAAAACTGAAATATTTTACTCTTAAATCAGGTACAAGACAAGGATGTCCTCTATCACCCCTCCTATTCAATATAGTGTTGGAATCTTTAGCAATAGCCATTAGAATGAGGGAGAAATAAAGGGAATAAGAATAGGAAAAGAAGTTAAATTATCACTATTTGCAGACGACATGATACTTTACTTGGAAGACCCCAAAAATTCCACCAAGAAACTACTAGAACTGATAGGGAAATTCAGTAGCATAGCAGGATACAAAATCAATAGTCAAAAGTCAACAGCATTCCTCTATACAGATAATAAACACACTGAAAGGGAAACTATAGAAACAATGCCTTTCACAATAGCACCGTGGAGAATGAAATACCTTGGGATTCACTTAACGAAGGAAGTCAAAGATCTTTTCACGGAAAATTACAACACGCTAAGAAAAGAGATTATGGAGGAATTCAGAAAATTGAAAGATATTCCATGCTCCTGGATAGGAAGATCAAACATTGTGAAGATGGCCATACTCCCAAAATTGCTGTACAGATTTAATGCAATCCCTATCAAACTGCTACCAACATACCTCCAAGATATAGAGAAATCAATACTAAAATGTATTTGGAACTACAAATGACCTAGAATAGCAAAGGTAATCTTGGCCAATCAAGACAAGGCAGGAGGCATCACAATTCCTGATTTGAAATTATACTGCAAAGCCACTATGATAAAATCAACATGGTATTGGCAACAAAATAGACCTGAGGATCAGTGGAACAGATTAGAAGATACAGAGGCATCTACGAAAACACTCAGCCATCTTATCTTCAACAAAGGGGCTACACAAGCTCACTGGGAGAAAGATAACAAATGGTGCTTGAAAACATGGCTCTCTACGTGCCAAAAACTAAATCTTGACCAAGCTCTATCACCATGCACTAAGTAAAAGTCAAAATGGATTAAAGATCTGAACGTTAAAACAGAAACACTCAATCTCCTGGAAGAGAAAGTAGCAGGAACTCTTGAAGACATAGGGGTAGGTAAAGAGTTCATGAACAAACATATATTCGCACGGGAAGCTCTTGAAAGAATCAACAAATGGGATCAACTCTTCTTAAAGAGCTTCTGCATGTCAAAAGAAATTGTCAACAGAGTGAAAAGACAATGCACAAACTTTGAAAAAATCCTAACTAATAAGCAATCAGACAGAGGTCTACTGTGTAGAATTGATAAAGAACTAAGATATAACTGGGACATCAAATTTAAAGACCTAATTCAGAATTGGGCATCTGAAATGAATACACACTTCTCAGAGGATGAAATTAAAGAAGTGAACAAATATATGATAAAATGCTCCACATCGCTAGCCATTCGTGAAATGCAAATAAAAAGAACATTTAGATATCATCTCACTCCAGAAGAATGGCTATCATAAGGAAATCAACCAACAACAAATGTTGGAGAGGTTGTGGCAAAAAGGGAACACTTCTCCACTGCTGGTGGGAATGTAGACTAGTGCAACCATTTTGGAGGTCAGTATGCAGACTCGTCAAAAGAGTAGGACTATAAATCCCATTCAAGCCAGCTATCCCCCTACTGGGAATTTTCCCAAAAATGTGGATGCATTGTATCATAGAGATATATGTGTACCTATGTTTATAGTAGCATAATGTGTGGTAGCAAAATCTTGGAAACAACCAAGATGTCCATCACATGAGGAATGGTGGAAAATATGTGGTATTTCTATATAATGGAATATTACTAAGCTATTAAGAATGATAAGTTTGAAGCATTTATACTGAAGTGGATGCCACTTGAACAAATACTCATAAGTGAAATAAACCAGACACACATTTGTAAATATCATATAGTCTCCCTAGTATAACAAGTGAAAAGCAGAAATACAAAAGGAAATGTACAACTAGTAAAATCAATTGAGTCAGATAAGGCAAAGTGAATGGCATATGCTGCAGGATACTAATCAGCTTTTCTTCTGGATGGTTAACAACCTAAGATTACAAGTCATAGAGTTGGAGAAACAGAAGAGCCACAAGTGCAGCCCACATTTTGTACCTAGCCTTTCAAGGTCAGCAAAGACCCAGGACATAGGAGAACCTGTACTGCAATATCATGAGACTCAGGTGAGCTCCAAATTTTCTGAGCAAGGAGATTGTGGAGCCACAGAGGAAAGAGACTGAAGTTCTATAGTGTGCCTGGGGAGAGTCACATGAAGAGAAAACTTTCTCTCAGGCTCTCACAGAGAGCAATCTGGTCAAGCATCGGCCGTGACTCATCCACATGGATGACACAGACAAAGGAACTATAGAATAATGTACAGGACTACAAGATAAACCCTGAGAAGACTTCAGTGACCACATAGGAAATATAAAGTTCATGTGTTGGTATACAAGTTTTGATCTACCTAGGTCTTAACCATACAGCAGAAAAGTATAAAAGTATAAAAATGAAGTATACATCGTGAGCCCATAATATTAAGCTGAGCTGTAAATTGATATGGTCGACAATTTCTTTGAATAACTCCCTACGGTTGCAGAATGCTGGACTATGTTGAATTGTGGTGTCGAATTCAAGCACCTAAGGTAGTTGAATGTCAATGGAGTGCCCACTTTTGACAGGTGTAGACAAAGGAAGGGTTGTAGCAAAAAATAATCATGATGTGTGTGTATAGACAGTACAGTTGGGATAGATAACGCTGTGCTTCTGCAGAATTCTATGATAGGCAAGATCTGCACTAATGATGGTTGGACAGGATATTTTTCAGCTTTTAGTGCTATGGTCATCCAGTAGGAAAATAATTATTGAATTTTTGATATAATTCAGCTATGATAAAAAAGATAATTAAGCAACTACACTCTTAATTCACTGATAAGAGATATCTGCTAAAATAATACCTGTAAATATAATATCATTTATGCACCTTGTACAATACCAAAACGTTATGAAAACAGTTTGCAATGGATTAATTCATCGACTCTGTATGGTTAAGTTGTCTTGAAACTGTCTGATTGACATTTGTATTTTCATAAAATAAAAATAAATGAAAAAAAAAGAAGAGATCTAAAAAAAAGGAAAAAAAAATACTGATGTACTTCCAGACAATCACACAGTCACTCATCTTCAAGCCACTTAAAAATAAATAAATCTTAACAAATTAATAAAATCCCGTTCAGTCTTGCATCAAGGCTTTAGTTTCAGCTGATCATCATCATAGCCAGACTCAGGACCCCCTTGGTTACCATTTTTTGGATTGATTATTGTCTTTACACCATGGGTTACAATGGGAGTGGTAGATAGGCATTAACTCAATAGCATTTCAATTATTTTTCCATGAAATCACAAGTAATTCATTCACAGATGATGACAAGGTTATAAAAACGCTCTCGATGTGATATAATCATATCGTTGTTTATAGCAGCATAATTGCTTATAGACAAATCTATGATGCAACCTATATATCCATCAACGGATGAATGCTTAAAGAAAATACAGTCGTTATGTACGAGGAAATACCACTTAGGTATAAAAAATAATCCTTATTTCTTTATAGAAAAAATGGGTGTATCCTCAAACTATCTTAAATGAGAAAATTCTGACATCAAGCTGAAATATCACATGGTTTTCCTTGGATGGAAAACACAACTACAAATAAGGTATTTAATGGAAGGTAATAGTAAATATTGGATTGATTTTAAGCATATGCAAGGAAATTAAGAGATGTAAAGATTTGGAGAAACACAGTGGTATATAATACGCAAAGGGTGATATTGTGAATTTTATACATGAACTAAGCCCCCATAAGAAATGTGATCATTATGAAATCCAAGCATATTAAAGGAAGGGAATGTGGAGAGAGGAATGACAAAACTGAATTAACATGGAACGCACATTTCCAAAACCCCATGATGAATGGAATCATGCATTACACACGTACGCCAATACGAACAGTCCTAACTTGTCAACCAGATTTCTCTCCTTGATGCCCAGTAGATCCTTGCCTACCATCTTTGCAGGCTGGAAGGTCCTTACAAGAAGGTGCACCTCCACGAGAGCAGGGATATAATAGTTCTTTCTCCTTAATGCATATAGCTGCAAATAATTTCAATGAAGTACCAGCAAACAGAAAGCACTAAATCTATGAGTGACATAATCCACTGTCGCGCACATCCTCGCCTGCAAGGAAGACGCGACCACTGGTTGTCTCTGCAATGCTTTATTCTTCCATGGCTTGCCTTCTGCTCCTGCTCCTCCGCTCCTCCGCTCCTCCTCTGCTCCCGCTCCTCCGCTCCTCCGCTCCTCCACTCCTCCCTGGGCAAGCCCACCCCAAGCTATATACCACAAGGCGTCCAACCCTGGAGTGACACGTGGGCGCAGCCAATAGGTCCAGATACACGGAAGGGAGCCACAGTCTTTGCCTTAGCCATATAAGGAGTTGTTTACTACAGAGAGCACTCACCCAGCGGGGGGTGGAAGGCGGAAGCTGGCGCCGTCTTTTAAGGCACGGCTATTCGCAGCTCTCTACAGTTCCCCCTTTTTGTTTATAGCAACAGGTGAGAACAGAGGCCTGTTCCCTGCTGTGCGCGGACGTGGACCAACTCTTGCCCAGGTATCATCTACCCAGGGAGTGTCAGTGCTGTCGGATGCCCTTTTTCACGGGGGTAGGTATACAGGCATGGAACCTACATGCAATCAGGCATGCTCTCCATGGATTCCGGTTGTGCACTCCAGATTCCACGTGCAGTGCTTTGCCTCGCACCCTGTGCCGGTAAACTATTAGTGTAAGGTGGCCAGCCCAACACCTGGGGACTGCGTAGCTAATTATTATAGGTTTTGGCTAATTATCTGTGGTCACCAAGCAACATTGGATTCCTGGCACATCCCATGGCGCGTCGCTCCAGCATGGAGACCCACACCTGAGCTGGGGGAGGAGGTTCCATTGCTAGTAATACTTGCTTAACGGCTATTTGTTGGTTTGGCGCCGTCGATATTTACAGAGGAGAAACAAGCAAAAACATAACCTCCCACCACATAATAACAAGAGGGAGACAGATCCCGCCCAGCACGATGCCCACCCAGCAGCTGCAGCCAGCTGATTCCAGAAGGAGGCTGCACTAACAGGTGGCACTCGAGTCTCATTAATCTTTGTGATGGCATGCACTAACTGCAGGGTATAAATCAGGAAAGTAGCATTCCAGGGCCCTCTAAGGTAGACATTGAGTACCCAGACTCGTGCACTAGCATTAGGCACTGTCATGGGAGTTACACACAGAGAATGGAACCCCAAGTCACAAGTCAGTCTCTGTTGCACATGTAGTGCATCCACCTGCTCTTGCAGCAGGGCAGTTTGTTGGTCCAAAACCGGAATGCCAAAATGGATCTGTCCGTTAAGTGTCTCCTGGACCTCCAAGGCAGCCGCCGCTCTCTCCGTGAGTGCACTGATGGTTGTAGCCTGTTGGAACGTCTGCGTTAGAGCAAAACAAGCGGCAGCCAGAGCCACGGCAGTCACAATAGCTGCAATGATGCCGAAGTCCCTCTGTTGCCGATATATGACAGCTGGCAGTTGTTGTCGGGTCTCATCCACCCGTGTAGGGATCATCACCACACTAGGGATGTGAACCACCAGGGCACTCACGTGTTCAGATCTCCAACAATTACTGAGACTACAATTTAAAGCTGTACAATTTAGTCGACCCCTTTCCCCATCCAACCAGGTACCATTCTGAGTACCATTCCAAAGCGCAAAAAAGAATGGGGCCAAGAGACAGGGTATAGAGGAGATATTAAACTTATGCATCTTGTTAATCTGCACCGAGGATTCAAAGGAGACAGAGGTATTCCATGTTACTGTACCACTGAACACTAATGAATTTTGTAGGGCCAGGAGAATCCAATCAAAACAAGCTCTTTTTCCATACAAATAAAACCTATCCAATAGCAATGGCTGATTATGCTGGGTAGGGTTTTTGTAATGATATGACATGGACTGTGGGGGGCCTCTAAGTCCCGCCATCCACAGGGGGCTCTGGGAGTAGGACTAATTATTATTTAATTCTCTGGGGCAGGTTCCTAAACAATTTCCCCAAATCAATGGTTGTTTTAACTGGGTACCACATATTTTGTATACCAAGAACTGCTGCTCAGGTAGAATTACCATAGAAATCTCCTGAGGTGAGGCAGCCATCAGCAGTGAAAGCTGTATTAGTTTCATAAGGAGGAAGCTAAGTCAAAGAGCCCTGTTACTGATGATTCCTCTATAGCTGTTAACTGGGCTGCTGTGCCTGTTTTCCAATTTCTGGCATAAACCACAGGGAGCACCGGGCTATCCTTGCTAACTGCCATTAGCACTGGGGGACTACTCACCCATGTCCTAGTTGATTCCGCCAGCGATTTGATCACCTTAAAATCTAAAGGCTCTTGGTAACGATTACCTTGAGCATCTTGAAAGACAGGAAGGGCCATGGGGAACTCCGCCCCCAGTGCCCGCCACATTTCCGGATTACGGACATTCCCGGGGGCAGTTCCCTCCCCCTTTTTTTTTTCAAAAAATTCCTTTATTTATTCCAGTGTCTTGCTACACATCACGGACTCTTTATTCGCGGGGGTGGGGGGGTAAGCTCAGCCGGCTCTGCGGGGAGGGGCTGGCATGGCATGTGGTGCTGGGGCTCGAACCGCGGTCCCTGGGAGGTGCTCTAGACCACTGAGCTATCTTGCCAGCCCGCCAAGCATCCCCGGATCAACAGCCAAATCGGTCTCACTCCAGCCCTTAGTGTCCCTTGTTCATGAGCTAAATCTAAATCTCTTCCTAGTTTGTCCCAGGACGGTACTGTGAGACTTCCGGACACCGCGAATCAGGGAGCTAGAGTACCACATTCTTCAAGAAATTTCTCTAAGGTTCTTTTGCTCAACTTGAGCTTTTCTGCATACAGCAGCACCTTTAGAGCCTAAAAAATTGGGCTTGACGCAGCACCCTTTCGCTTTTAGTCCGCTCGTCAGCAAACTCTTGCTCCCTCTTCATTTACAGAGAGAACACCCTTACCGGGTTTTCCAT
The DNA here is from genome assembly GCA_004027165.1 of Ctenomys sociabilis. Classification (NCBI taxonomy): domain Eukaryota; kingdom Metazoa; phylum Chordata; class Mammalia; order Rodentia; family Ctenomyidae; genus Ctenomys; species Ctenomys sociabilis. The sequence goes on from PVKA01025113.1 coordinate 23,044, forward strand.
CACTCTAGGTGACTCCCATGTCCCCCTTTTAGCCTTGGGACAGTGGGCTGTTACCCGCTCAAAGCGGACCCCTACTTACCGCGGGGCTTACTGGCACTTACAGGGTTCCCCCGTCACTCTAGATGACTCCCACACCCTCCTTTAGCCTTGGGACTGTGGGCTGCTACCCGCTCGAAGCGGACCCCTACTTACCGCGGGGCTTACTGGTACCACTTGCGCAGAGCTTCAACCAGTCACGGGACTGCAGTTCCCGGGTTTCGGCACCACTTGTCGCTCGCATCCTCACCTGCAAGGAAGACGTGACCACTGGTTGTCTCTGCAATGCTTTATTCTTCCATGGATTGCCTTCTCCTCCTGCTCCTCTGCTCCTCTGCTCCTCCTCTGCTCCCGCTCCTCCGCTCCTCTGGTCCTCCGCTCCTCCACTCCTCCGCTCCTCCGCTCCTCCCTGGGCAAGCCTGCCCCAAGCTATATACCACAATAGGTCCAGATACTCGGAAGGGAGCCACATTCTTTGCTTTAGCCATATAAGGAGTTGTTTACTACAGAGAGCACTCACCCAGCGGGGGGTGGAAGGCGGAAGCCGGCGCCGTCTTTTAAGGCACGGCTATTCGCAGCTCTCTACAATCCACCCTGCTCTTGGGACACCTCTGGACTCAATCCAAGCCTAGCCTGTGTGTGGGAGAGCTTCCACTTTGCTCTGTCCGCCGGACCCCTCCAAATGCAGCTGAGGCAAGGATTGTGAGGTAGACCATCAACCATGCTTTTGGGACCCCTACAAAGACAGCCCAGACCTGGCATTTGTGCAGGGGGCGTTTTCATTCTGCTGCCCTCACCAGATCACTCCAGATCCAGCGCAGGCCTGGTATACAGGGCAGGTATGAAACTCAGCAGAAGAAGTCCTTGCAGAGAGGTTAGAGCAGGAAATACCCAACTAGTCCAGGAGCAGAACATCCTGCCAGAGGGGAGAACCCAACTATATAAGCTATATAATCTTAATGGACATGAAAAATATAATATCCAATACCACAATCTTAACAGGAGAACTTAACAACACCTTATCTTAAAAAGATAGGTCAAGCAGACAAAAATTTAGCAAAGAAGTAGCAGAAATTAATCAGAGCTTGGAACAAATGAACATACAGGAAATATACAAAGGTTTTCACACACCCAAAGGTGAATACACATTTTTTTTTGCTGTACATGGAACATTTTGGAACATAGAACATTTACAAATACATACGTCATGCTTAAATATATGTAAGATAACAGAGATTATCCCTTGCATACCATATGACCACAGTGCAATGAAACTGGAAATAAATAAACAAACAAAAAAAAAACCAGAAAGATTGCATAATTACATGGAAATTAAACAACACCATCCACAGCAACCAATGGGTCTAAGATGAAATTAAACAAGAAATTAAACAATATGTACAATTCAATGTAAATTCAAATAAAATTTTTAGATTTATGGAATGCAATGAAAACAGTTCTTACAGGGAAATTAATAGCTCTGAACTCAAGCATAACGAAAACAGAACAGGAACAAATAGCCTGAAACATCTAGAAAAGGAAGAGAAAACCAAAGTAGAAGCCCAAAAGTGGGAGGAAATTATAAAAACTGGAGCAGAAATCAATACAATTGAGATGAAGAAAACAATTCAAAGAATTGATGAATCAAAAATCACGTTCTTTTAAAAATTAAAAAAAAAAAACTGATAAGCTGATGCCTAACTTCATCAAAAAGAGGAAAGACAAAATTCAAATACAAGCAATAAGGAATGAAAATAGTGAAATTACCACAGACCCAGTGGAAAAATCAGAACATCATCAATAGCTACCTTGAGAATCTTTATACTCACAGAATAGAAAACATGGAAGAAAGGGACAGAGTCCAAGAAAGGTACAATTCTTAACACTGAGTCAAGGACATAGAAGAACTCTCAATCACCCAATAATAGCCAATGAAGTACAAAATGTAGTAAAGATGCAATAAAAAGCTACCTACAAAGGAAAGACCAGATCAGCCTGAACTGCACAGTGAGACCCTGTCTCAAAAACAAGTCACAGCTGTATTGTGCAAAAGTTTTATAGAACATAATACTCCACAAAGTCTTCAGTGAAATTAAAAAGGAAGCAATCTTCCCAAAATGATTCCTGCAGGCAAGTATTATACTAAAAAAAAGAAGCAGAAAAACATGCAGCCAAAAAAGAGAATTATAGCCCCTCCCATTAAGCAGAAGCTCAGGCTCAGTAAGTGTGAGGGTGAGCTACTGCACTCCCCTGCACTGGATGGATCTCCCTGAATCAAGTTCATGCCAGCCTCTGACACGAAGGCCTCTGGAGCCCCACTGCGAAGACCCCCAAGTAATTCAGAACTTTTGTGATGCTCTCAGGACCCACAGATCCAGCCTAGCCCAGGCCCAGCAAGTGTGTGGGAGAGCTTCAGGGTTCCCTGTGCCTGAGGGACCTCTCTGAACCAAAATCAAGGAAAAACGTGGAACACCCTCTGCCATGCCCTTGAGACACTTCCACCCCTCTAGAGCCCCCATTCTCAAGCCTGCTAAATGAGGGAGAACTTCGGCCACACTCTGGGCACCCCAAGATCCAACTCAAGCACAGTCCTGGCTAGTGTGTGGGAGAGTTTCTGTGCTCATCTGTGCGTCATGGGCCTGGGGGAACAACAGAGGAGCACAACAAGTTCACTGCTGCACCAAACGTGCACTTCCAAATACTACATCAGGAAAGAGAACACAAGACCTAGAACTGAGCCAGGCATAGCTGGATAAACTCAAATTTAATACATTTGTATCCAAATTTCATGAAGTGCTAAGGTTGTAACTGCACCAAAGCTCTATGTCAAAAGTCAGAGGTCAGTGCTATACTAAATGACAAAGAGAAGGAGCAAAAAGCAATCTCAGGGCTCGAGCTCACCCAGAATGAAGGCAGAGGACACTAGCTCAGCTCAAATGTCTGAATTAGTAGCATCAGAAATAAATAAACAACAGCAGAGAGAAATGGAGGAAGTCAGAGCAGAACTAATTTCTGAAATAAAAGAAATCTATGAATTCATAACATCTGAAGTAAAGAATCAAATATGGAAACGCAATCTAAATAAACAAGGAGACAATATGAATGATAGAAAAAGAATATGGGCCTAAGCAATCACACAAAACTTCCTAAATAGGAGGAATCAATCTGACATTCAGTAACTGAAGCAAACAGAATGCCAAACAACTTCAACCCAATTAAAAACACACCGAGACATATAATAGTCAAGATCCCAAAAATCCAGTGCAAGAATAATTTAATGAAAGCTGCTAGAGAAAAGAAGCAGATCATATTCAAAGGAAAACCCACCAGTATTACGGTCGACTTCTCTTCACAAACAATGAAGTCAAGATAAGCATGGAGCAAAGTACTTCAAGTACTCTATGAAAACAAATTCTAGCCTAGACTATTGTATCCTGCAAATTCTCTTTCAAGTCTGATGGAGAAGGGAAATACTTCCATGACAAAGAACAACTAAACAATTTCTTGATGACAAAGTCCTCCCCATACAAATTACTGAAAGATGTTCTAGAGAGGGACCACAATGACTTGAACTCCATGAATGAGAACAGAAAAAACCAGCTAAGTAGGGCAAATAATTAAACACAGGACAAAAAGAAGTAAGCAACACAGGTAAATAGCATGTCAGTTGTAAGTCAACACATGTCAATTATAGCCATCAGTGAAAATATACTCAATTCACAAATTAAGAGAAATCGACTGTCACAGTGGATTAGGAAACAAAATCCAACAATATGCTGTATACAAGAAACACATTTAACTTACAAAGAAATTGATAGCCTAAAAGACAAAGGAAGAAAACATAATCCTGAATGCCCCAGCACCTCAGAAGAAAGCAAGGATAGCAATCTTGTGTTCAGACAGTCTCAACTTCAAACCAAGAATGATGAAACGACTCAAAGAAGGCCAGTATATATTGGTTAGGGTAAAAATTCAAGAGGAAGAGGTAACACTCATACATATTTATGCATCAAACAAGGGGGTACCCATAAATATAAGACATATCTTAATGGACAAGAAAAATCTATTATCAAATAACAGAATCTAGTTTTTTAAATTTATTTTTTTATTTTATTGAACTACAAATATCAATCAGACAGTTTTAAGACACCTTAACAAGACAGATTCGATAAATTAAAACATTGCAAACTGCTTTTATACTGTTTTGGTATCATACAAGGTGCATACATGATATTATACTTACAGACATTATTATAGCAGATGTCTCTTATCAGTAAATTAAGAGTGTAGCTGCTTACTTATCTTATTTTTTATACCTGAATTATATCAAAAATTCAATAATTATTTTCCTAGTGGATGACCATAATACAAGAAGACGACATAATATCCTGTCCAACCATGATCAGTACAAATCTTGCCTCTCATAGGATTATGTAGAAGCATAGCGTTATGTATCCCAACTGTACTGTCTATACACACACATCATGATTTTTTCTTTCTATACCCCTTCCTTTGTCTACACCTGTCAAAGGTGGGCACTCCATTGCCATTCAAATAACTTAGGTGCTTGAACTTGACAACACAATCAAACACAGCCCAGCATCGACAACAATAGTGAGTTATTCAAAGAAGTTGTCTACCATAGCCATTTAAAGTTCAGCTTAATATATGGCCCTGCGATGTATACTTCATTTTCATATTTTTCTGATGGATGGGTAAGACCTAGATAGAGCAAGACTTATATACCAACACATGTACTTTATGTTTCTTATGTGGTCAGTGAACTCCCCCCAGGGTTTATCTTGTAGTCCTGTACATTATACTGAAGATCCTTTGTCTGTGTCATCCATGTGGATGTGTCACGGCCAATGCTTGACCAGTTTGCTCGCTGTGACAGACTGAGAGAAAGTTTTCTCTCCATGTGACTCTCCCCAGGCACACAATAGAACTTCAATCTCTTTCCTCTCTGGCTCCATAATCTCCTTGTTCAGAAAATTTGGAGCTCAACTAAGTTTCACGATGTTGCAGTACAGGTTCTCCTATGTTCTGAGTCTTTGCTGACCTTGAAAGGCTAGGGCCAAAATGCTGGCTGGCCTTGTGGCTCTTCTATTTCTCCAACTCTGATTTGTGAAGCTAGGTTGTTAACCATCAGAAGAAAAGCTGATTAGTATCCTGTAGCATATGCCACTCACTTTGCCTTATCTGACTCAATTGATTTTACTTGTTGTTGTACGTTTCCTTATGTATTTCTGCTTTTCACTTGTTATATTAGGGAGACTATATGATATTTACACATGTTTGTCTGGTTTATTTCACTTATGAGTACGTGTTCAAGTGGCATTCACTTCAGTATAGATGCTTCAAAGTTATCATTCTTAATAGCTGAGTAATATTCCATTATATAGAAATACCACAAATTTTTTAACCATTTCTCATGTGATGGACATCTTGGTTATTTCCAAGATTTTGCTATCACACCTTGTGCTGCTATAAATATAGGTACACATATATCACTATAATACATTGTTTTCAGATCCTTTGGGAAAATTCCCAGTAGGTGGATAATCAGCTTGAATGGAATTTGTAGTCCTACTGTTTTGAGGAGTCTCCACACTGAACTCCACAATGGTTGTACCAGTCTACATTCCCACCATTAGTGGAGACGTGTTCCCTTTGCTCCACAGCCTCTCCAACATCTGTTGTTCATTGATTTCCTTTTGATAGCCATTCTTTCTGGAGTGACATGGTATCTAAGTGTTGTTTTCATTTGCATTTCATGAATGCCTAGTGATGTTGAGGATTTTTTTATATATTTATTTGCTTCTGTAACTTCATCCTGTGAACAGTGTGTATTCATTTCAGATGCCAATTTTGAATTGGGTCTTTAAATTGGAGGGCTCTGTTATATCTTAGTTCCTTATATATTCTAGACAGTAGTCCTCTGTCTGATTGCTTATTAGGAATTTTTCAAAATTTGTGGGTTGTCTTTTCACTATGTTGACAATTTCTTTTGACATGCAGAAGCTCCATAAGAAGAGTTGATCCCAGTTGTTGATTCTTTCAAGTGCTTCCCATGTGAATATATGTTTGTTCATGAACTATTTACCTACTCCTATGTCTTCAAGACGTCCTCCTACTTTATCTTCCAGGAGATTGAGTGTTTCTGTTTTAATGTTTAGATTTTTAATCCCTTTTTACTTTAACTTAGTGCATGGTGATAGAGCTGGGTCAAGTTTTAGTTTTCGGCATGTAGAAAGCCAAGTTTTCCTGCACCATTTGTTAAAGAGAGTATGTTTCTTCCAGTGAAATTGTGTAGCCCCTTCGTTGAATAAATAATTTCTGAAATCAAAAATGAATACTTCCAAGTCATAGCATCTGAAATACAGAAAGAATTCCAGAAATATACAGAGGAAAGCCAACTTGGAAGAAACACAGCAGAAAAAGAACTAATAATGACCTCAAAAGAAGACATGGATTAAAAAAAAAAAAACTGAGTTCAGAATTATGATGAATTCCTTGAGTGAGCAACACAGAAAAAAATAGAATACATGAAACACAGTCAAAGAGATGTAGAACAACTAAAAATATCAATCATGAGTCTACAAAACCGTCTGAGTGAAAGCGAAGAGAGAGTGTCAGATCTTGAAGATGCTGGAGCACCTAGTGAAAAGGTGAGAAAGGATCACTTAAAAACAATGAGAATGCAGGAAAGTATAGTCCACTAACTGCAAGATGACGCCAGGATGAACAATGTGAGAATAATTGGTATCAACAAGAATGAAGGAGTCGATACAAATGACATAAAATGAATTTGGGGGAAATAATCGCAGAAAACGTCCGAAATATGAGGAAACACTCCAAGATCCAGGTCACAGAAGCATACAGAACACGAAATAACTCAACCCTAGTAGAAACACACCGAGACATATAGTAGTTTACATCCCAGAAATCCAACACAAAAATAATATACTGAAAGCTGTGAGAGAAGATGGAGCTCAAATATAAAGGAAAGCCCAACAGAATTACAGCCCACTTCTCAACACAAACAATGAAGACAAAGAGAGCATGGAGCAGAGTTCTTCAAGTCTCACATGAAATCAAATTACAGCCCAGACTATTATACCCTGCAAAACTCTCTTTCAAGTTTGATGGAGAAGTGAAATACTTCTGCGACAAAGAACAACAAAAGAATTTCACGATGACAAAGCCAGGGCTTCACAGGCTACTGAAAGATATGCTAGAGAGAGAAAACAATGACCAGAACTCCATGAAGGACAATGGAAGGAACCCTCTAAACAGGACAGACAATTAAACACAGGTTACAAAGGCATAAACAACACCAGGTAAATATCATGAGAAACACAAATCAACACATTTTAATCATAATCATCAATGTAAACGGACTTAATTCTCCAATTAGGTGAAATAGACTGGCACAATGGATTAGGAAACAAAATCCAACAATATGCTGTATATACAAGAAACACACTTAACTCAAAAGGACATTCATAGGCTCAAACTCAATGGATGGAAAACAATACTACATAGCCTAGCACCTCAGAAAAAAAGCAGGAGTAGCAATTCTGTTCTAGACAGTCTCAACTTCAAACCAAGAATGATCAAATGACACAAAAAAGGAATGTATATATTGGTCAGGGGATAAATTCAAGAGCAAGAAGTAACACGCATGAATATCTATGCACCAAACACAGAAGTATGCATCTATGTAAGACAAATCTTAGGGGACATGAAGAACTTAATTTCTAAGAACACAATCTTAACAGGAGAACTTAACACACCCTTATCGTCAGAAAGATAGGTCAACCATAAAAAAAATTAGCAAGGAATTAGCAGAAATGAACCAGAGCTTGGAACAAATGGCCCTGGTGGACATACACAGTGTTCAACCCAGAACAGCTAAATGCACAGTTTTTTCAGTTGCACGTGGGTCATTTTCCAAAATAGATCACATACTAGTCCAGACGTCATGCTTTAGTATATGCATGAAAATACAAATTATCCCTTGCATACTATCTGACCACAATGCAATTAAACTGGAAATAAATGACAAAAGAAATGAGAAAATCCCACTAAACTCATGGAAACTAAACAACACCCTACTCAGCCATCAACGGATTGCAGAAGAAATTCAACAAGAAATTCAACAGTATCTACAATTCAATGAAAATTCAACTACAAATTATCGGAATTTGGGGGGTGTGATGAAAGCAGTTCTTAGAGCAATAATAATAGCTATGAACGCACACATTAGGAAAACAGAAAGGGAACAAATTAGCACCTTAATGTTGCACCTCTGACAAAGAGAAAAAGAAGAAAAAACAACACCCAGAGCACAAAGCCGGGAAGAAATCATAAAAATTCGAGCAGAAATTAATTCAATTGACATGAATAAAACATTTCAAAGAATCCACAAATAAAAAACTTGGTTCTTTGAAAAACTAAATAAAGTTGATAAGCCTCTTCCCAACCTCATCAAAAAAAGGCAAAAGAAAATTCAAGTACAAGCGATAAGGAATGAAAAGGGTGAAATCAAAACAGACCATGTGGAAATTCAGAAGATTATCAATAATTACTTCAAGAATCTTTACGCTCACAGAATAGAAGACACAGAAGAATTGGACAGATTCCTTGAAAGGTACAAATTACCAAAACTGAATCAAGAAGATATAACAACTCTCAATAAGCCAATAACAGCCAACGAAACACGAAACATAATAAAAAGCCTACCGACAAAGAAAAGTCCAGTTCCTGATGGATTCATGGCTGAATTCTACAAGAAATTTACAGAAGATATAATTCCCACTCTCCACAAACTTCCATGAACTTGAAAAGGAAAAAGTCCTCCCCAAATCATTTCTGTATATTACTGGTTCCAATACAAGGAAAGACACAACCAATAAGGAGAACTACAGGGTGATCTCCCTCATGAACATAGAAGCAAAAATACTCAAGAAAATCCTGGCAAATAGAGTACAACAAATCATCAAAAAGATCATACACCATGACCAGGTAGGATTCATCCCAAGGATAGAAGGACGGTTCAATATTTGAAAATCCATAAATGTATACACGGTATTAATAGACTGAATTCTAAAAACCACATGATCATCTCAATTGATGCAGAGAAAGCCTTTGACAAAGTCCAACACTCATTCATGTTCAAAGTCCTACAGAAAATTTGAATAGATGGACTCTATCTTAACTTGATAAAAGCCATCTATGACAACCCAAAAGCTCATATAATCCTAAATGGGGAAAAACTGAAATCTCTTACTCTTAAATCAGGTACAAGACAAGGATGTTCTCTATCACCCCTCCTATTCTATATAATCTTGGAATCCTTAGCAACAGCCATTGGAAAAGAGGGAGAAATAAGTGGAATAAGAGTAGGTAAAGAAGTTAAATTATCATTATTTGCAGACGACATGATACTTTAAATGGAAGACCCCAAAAATTCCACCAAGAAACTACTAGAACTGATAGGGAAATTCAGTAGCATAGCAGGATACAAAATCAATAGTCAAAAGTCAACAGCATTTCTCTACACAGATATTAAGCACACTGAAAGGGAAACAATAGAAACAATACCTTTTGCAATAGCAACATGGAAAATTAAATACTTTGGGATTTACTGAAAAAGGATGTCAAAGATTTCTTCACGGAAAATTCCTGCACCCTAAGAAAAGACATTATAGAGGATTTCAGAAAATGGAAAGATATTCCATGCTGCTGGATAGGAAGAAAAAACATCATGAAGATGGCCATACTCCCAAAATTGCTGTACAGATTTAATGCAATCCCTATCAAACTGCCACCAACATACCTCCCAGAGCTAGAGCAATGATTCCTAAAATTTATTTGGAACGGCAAACGACCTAGAATAGCAAAGGAAATCTTGGCCAGTAAAGTCAAGGCAGGAGGCATCACAATTCCTGATTTGAAATTATACTACAAATCCACTGTGATAAAATCAATATGGTACTGGAAACAAAATAGACCTGAGGACCAGTGGAATAGATCAGAAGATGCAGAGGTATCTACGAAAACATTCAGCCATCTTATCTTCGACAAAAGTGCTAAACAAATATCCTGGGGCCATAATATTAAGCTGAGCTGTAAATGGCTATGGTAGACAACTTCTTTGAGTAACTCACTATGGCTGTAGAGTGCTGGACTGTGTTGGATTGTGGTGTCGAGTTCAAGAACCTAAGGTAGTTGAATGTCAATGGAGTGCCCACTTTTGACAGGTGTAGACAAAGGAAGGGTTGTAGAAAGAAAAAATCAGGATGTGTGTGTATAGACAGTACAGTTGGGATAGATAACGCTGTGCTTCTACATAATTCTATGAGAGGCAAGATCTGC
>PVKA01025114.1:0-14008 GCA_004027165.1 Ctenomys sociabilis
AGGAAGGAAGGAAGGGAGAGAGGGAGGGAGGGAGGCAGGGAGAGAGAGAGAGAGGGAGGGAGAGAGAGAGAGGAAGAGAGAGAAAAAGGAAGAGAGAGAGAGAGAGAGAGAGAGAGAGAGAGAGAGAAAAAGAGAGAGAGAGAAAGAAAGAAAGAAAGAAAGAAAGAAAGAAAGAAAGAAAGAAAGAAAGAAAGAAAGAAAGAAAGAAAGAAAGAAAGAAAGAAAATTATGCAGTCTCAGTACTTGGAAATGACAATAAACAGATTTAACTGAGATTTTTCTGACATCAGATTCCAGGTTCTAAACAAATAGTATAAATAGTAGACAAAGTGACTTTCAAATAAAGGACAAGTTTAAATATTTGACTAAGGGACTGGAGAAACAGCTCTGCAGTCTAAGCTTCTTCATGGCAAGTACAGGTCCTGAGTTCAATCCTGGGTACAGGGTGTCATGTAAACCCCAGAACCTGGGGCTTTCCCTGCTGACTACTGAAACAAGGCATGGTGGCACATGCCTGTAATCCCAGCTCTGAGAAGGCCAAGGCAGGGGATCACTACAAGTCCAAACTGCACAGTGAGACTCTGTACCACATAAATATCTGGCTCAATTTTGTTGATGGTGTGAGATACCATCACACTCTCAAAATGGCTCACAATCACAAGCCTATGAATGGTTTGCTTGTGGAATTTTCCATTCAGTATTTTTGGACTACAGTTGACCACAAACAACCACAGCAACAGATCAAAGGGAATTACATTATTATCAAGTCAGTCTTGACAAAGTTGTATGGCTTCAATAGCTTCAAACACACTCCTTATATCAAAATGTTCCATCACCTGCCATGTCTGCCCTCTGTTCCCCACAGTCCTCTTACTTCCCAAGACCTCCCCCAAGATGTTGCTCAGATCCTGTTCCCATGGAAGACATCCTCTGACATCGCAAAGGGATTCTTGCCTAGCTTCCACTGCTCTAACTCAACTGAAGCAGCACAACTATCACCTCTTCATGTTGCCCGTGCAGCTACAAGATGCACTTACATCTGTGGCATAGAATTCGATTCAATATTTCCCTAAAACTCTAGAGTGACTAGGACTTGGAAATTTTATATTTTACCTCTCCTGTTTCAAGCAGAACATCTCTAAATCAACAGCATGAAACTGCCTGATGATAACCACAGGCAAAGTATTATTAGCTCCCCTTTATGAATGAGGAAATTGAGGCAAAGCAACTGAGCTGAGTTTGTGGCTAGGTTAAGCATGGAGTAAGAAACCTGGGTCTCTCATAGGAGATGCTGTCTTCCTATATAGTCTTTTCCAGAGGATCTACAAGACATTACTACTGTAAGCTTTTTTTTCTAGGAGTCTTTGTTTTATGGGCCATCAATGCTATAAAAGTAGATGAATATTCAGCTTCACTTTTCTGACATTTTCTGCACAGTACTAGACATAAAAGAGAATATAGATTCATTTACAAATTTCCAAAACTGCATGTCAAGACCTTAAAAAAAAAAGAAGCTTCTCCAACAGACCCTGAGCCCCTCTCCGGTAAGCTGTATCTTGCAAACCATCTGCTTAAAGACCACCCTGCACCTGCTTGGTCTACAAGCTGTGGACACTCCATGAGGCCTTGCAGCAGGCAGAATGTGAATAAGACCTGAGAGTGACTTCCAGCCCTGCACTTCCACCCATCAGCTCTATGGCCACTGGCCAGTTACCCCATGGATTGGACCCAGTTTCTGCATCTTGATCTCAATATTAAGGGGGATAACACTGAGGAACAGTTTTAATGGTGATCACTCAAAAGGCAAGTTCACGTTCCTAACCCTCAGAACCTATATCTGAATACAGCATCTTTGTAAATGTAACTAGCTCCAGGATCTTGGGATGAGATTATCCTGGGTTGTGTTGGTACCCCATAAATCCAAGGACAGGTGTCTTTATAAGAGACAGAGAGACTGTCCAGAAGCGGCTGCCAGGCTCTTTCTCGAGTCTCTGTCTTCAGTTCACCTGCCTCCTCTCCAGCCTCCACCATGTCCATAAGGGTGACCCAGAAGTCCTTCAAGGTGTCCACCTCCGGCCCCCGCGCCTTCAGCAGCTTCTCCTACACCAGCGGGCCTGCTTCCCGAATCAGCTCCTCCAGCTTCTCCCGAGTGGGCAGCAGCGGCAGCTTCCGGGGCGGCCTGGGGCTGGGTGGCTATGGCGGGGCTGGTGGTGTGGGGAGCATCACGGCCGTCCAGGTGAACCAGAGCCTGCTGAGCCCTCTGAATCTGGAGGTGGACCCCAACATCCAGGCCGTGCGTATTCAGGAGAAGGAGCAGTTCTGAACAATAAGTTCGCCTCCTTCATCGACAAGGTTCGGTTTCTGGAGCAGCAGAATAAGATGCTGAAGACCAAGTGGAGCCTCCTGCAGCAGTAGAAGGCGTCCCGGAGGAACATGGACAACATGTTCGAAAGCTACATCAACCACCTCCGGCGGCAGCTAGACTCCCTGGGTCAGGAGAAAATGAAGCTGGAGGCGGAGTTTGGCAACATGCAAGGGCTGGTGGAGGACTTCAAGAATAAGTATGAAGATGAGATCAACAAGCGTACAGAAATGGAGAATGAATTTGTCCTGATCAAGAAGGATGTGGATGAAGCTTACATGAACAAGGTGGAGCTTGAGTCACGTCTAGAAGGGCTGACTGACTGATGAGATCAACTTCCTCAGGCAGCTGAATGAAGAGGAGATACGTGAGCCGCAGTCTCAGATCTCGGACACATCTGTGGTGCTGTCCATGGACAACAGCCACTCCCTGGACCTGGATGGCATCATCGCCGAGGTCAAGGCCCCGTACGAGGAGGTCGCCAACCGCAGCCGGGCCGAAGCCGAGAGCATGTACCAGATCAAGTATGAAGAGTTGTAGACTCTGGCTGGGAAGCACGGGGATGACCTCTATCGCACGAAGTCCAAGATCTCTGAGATGAACCACAGCATCAGCCGCCTGCAGGCGGAGACTGAGGCCCTCAAAGGCCAGAGAGCATCCCTGGAGGCTGCCATTGCTGGTGCTGAGCAGCATGGGGAGATGGCCATTAAGGATGCCAATGCCAAGCTGGCCCAGCTGGAGGCTGCCCTGCAGAAGGCCAAGCAGGACATGGCCCGGCAGCTGCGTGAGTACCAGGAGCTCATGAACGTCAAGCTGGCCCTGGACATCGAGAGTGCCACCTACCGCAAGCTGCTGGAGGGCGAGGAGAACAGGCTGGAGGCTGGGCTGCAGAACTTGAGCATCCACACGAAGACCACCAGTGGCTATTCAGGAATGGTGAGCTCACCCTATGGGGGCCTCACAAGTCCTGGCTTTGGGAAACTTCAAAGCCCTGGCTTCACCCGCACCAAGTCTGCTGTGGTTGTGAAGAAGATTGAGACCCGTGATGGGAAGCTGGTGTCTGAAACCTCTGATGTCCTGCCCAAGTGAACGGGCCATAGCAGCCTCTCCAGCCCGCACCTCTCTCGAGGCTGCCCCAGAGCCCATGGGGAGACAGCTGTACAAGGGAGAATTGGGAGCAAGAGACCCACCTGAGGCTCACTTGGAGGGGACATTACCCCTTCTTGCCCTTCACCAAAACCCAATTCAATTGTTTTTTTTTTTTCCAAAATAAAGCCTGGTTTTGTCACCTGAAAATACAAAAAAAGAGACAGAGAAATGCAGGGAGAGGAAAAGCCTCACAGGGACAGAGGCTTAAGATGGGAATGATGCAGCCACAAGCCAAGGGACATTGAGAGCCTCCACAATTTGAAAGAGGCAAGGATGAATCCCCCCCAGAGCCGTTGAAGTGAGTTTGACCCTGCCCAGCATGGACTGTGGATTCTGGCCTCCATGTGTACAGGGACAATACATTTCTAGGTGTTTTTAAGCCACTATATGTGTACTATTTGTTGAAACAGACCTTGAAGGGCCGGCCAGATAGCTCATCAGACTAAGGTACCCGCTTAAGCAGAGCACAGCAGCCTGGATTTGATCCTCAGTGTGCCATGCTGGCCCTGACGCCAGGATGCACTGAGACTGGAGATTGAGACAGGCATGGTGGAGTGAGCTACTATAATCCCAGCACCTGGGAGGCTGAAAACAGGAGAATCACTACAAATTGGATCTACATAGTGAGACCCTGTATACCCTTGAAGCTACTATCTGCTTGAGGCATGTTATCATGGGACCTGTCCCCAGAGTGAGTACATGGTCATAGCACTGCCAGTGCTTTTGCCCTTACTGTGCCCAAAGCATTAGCTCCCTGTCTGTTACTATTTTCTTGATGCTGTGATAAAATACCCAACACCCCACATTAAGGAAGAAAAGGTTTATTTTGCTCACAGTTTGTGGAGGTTTAGTTTGTAATCAGAGTAATCAGATGGCTCCATGCAGCGTAGCATGGCACAGGGGCAACTGTTTAAGGCAGAAGACAGCAAAAGCAGCAAGCACTGAAAGGGGGAACAAGCCTCTTTTCCTTCCTTATACTCTTTGCAGCCTAGCTGTCCTTGGGCGGAGAGGTCTTTAACACCCGCACCATCTCCAGGCATTCCTCTGACATAGGCTCAGGATAAGGACCTGGCCCCCTGCTGGGACACTTAGTTAACCTCCTAAATGTCTCACATTAACACAATAAACTACATCCTAGAGGTAAAGACGTGTCCTTTATACTCCTTTTTACACCAGGATGTAAAACTTCTGAGTCACTTAGTTAAGCTCTTGGACTCCTCAAGTTGACACAATGTACAACTATAAACTTTCTTATTTTCCCATTTTTCCTAGAGACCACCAGGAGACCACCCAACCACCAGCTCCAGAATCAACTTTTAGATTTTTCATGTTGGGTTTTCTGTTTGTTGGAAGGACAATGTGCAAATACCTAAGCCCTCTAGGTACTTTTTCAAAATAACAACCCCAAACTTTGATCCCAGTGAAGCTGCATTAGAATGGAAGAGTGAATTTTGAAAGTATTAAACAGCTGGCTCAGATACAAAACAAACACTAGTATTTAACAAGTACATGGGGGCCTGTCTCCTGTCTGACTAGTCTATCATGGAGTCATATGGTTAAGTATTCTGACCTTACCCCTGTGCCCTAACACAGTGGAAGGATCCTGGAATCTCACCTGGGGTGCTCACTGCCTGAGGCAACTGCTGCACAGATGCCTCAGGGAGCTTGTGAGACAGAAAGGATGGCAAGGAAGAGCCAGAGAACATGTCCTGTGCTCCACACACCTTCATGTACAACTGCCCTGTCTAATATATTCATATACATGATTTCTGGGGATTCAAAGCATTCTGATTGCTTTTAAACAAAATCTTAAGCCACTGTTATGAATACTCATTTTATTTTTGACAGAACCAGGTCTTAAATGCAGACCCTTGAGCTTGCCAGGGAAGCATTTATTCCACTGAGCCATCTCCCAGGCCCCTGAATACTCATTATCCAGGCAGAAAACTGAGATCCAAATAGATTGACAACATGCCCAAGATCACCATGAAGGACTCACTGCTAAGGCCAGAACCTTGGACTCTGCACCTGTGTTCAAGGCCTGTCACTCCACCAGCCACCCAGCCCCCCTGCCAGGGCCTTGGAGTGCTGACCTCTTGGTCCCCAGTGCCTCTTTTTAGGTGTGGTAGTGTCCACACTTTCAGGAAGTCCACCTCTGGTGGGAGTGGCTACCAGCAGGGCCTCCAGCCCTCCTCTGGAAGCGAACCAGGTCTTTATCCACACCCAGGCAGCCCATTTCCAGGCCATGACTGCCAAGGGTGCATCTTTGGCTGGAAATCCTCCCACCAATCAGATCTTCCCCTCCACTGTGGCTTTTCCCATCCTTAGGGCTGACACCCCAACCTTATCTCAGCTGCAGAAATGTTCAGGCTGCAGGACCGTTGAGATAGTTCTCAGAACATAGAGGCAAAGCACATTTTCACAGAGAAGAAAGAAGGAGGAGGAATAAGAGGAGGAGGAGACGGTGATTACCAAACTGGTTCTGAGAAGGCGTCCTTATCTGCTCTGATCCAGCTCCAGAACCACAAGAAGGTGTCAACCTCACAACCATTCAGAGAGGCAGCAGGAAGTCCAAAGCTTGGTTACAGCATCCACCACTCAAAGGAAAAGATGCAAAAGTACAAATGCCTGTGAGCACTGCAACCTCAAAGCCCTGGGCTTCACCAGGCTGTTATAGCCCAGGGAAAAGGCAGAGGAACCCAGGAACCAAAGCACTTTGCAAACCCTAGCATGGGAGGGCTGCTTACAGAGGTTTATTCAAGGTAGAAGGGTCTATGAGGGGCCTTCTCTCAGGTATTACTCAATGCAGCAAGTGGGATGCTATGTATGTTGGAAAGACATGTGGCCATCTCAGAAGGACACATACTACACTGTCATTCACCAGATAAATCTTACACTCAGTATGTACTGGACTTCAGAGGGCTAATTTGGCAATACTTTTAAGGATCTTCTCTTCCAAAAATTCCACAAGGTCTGAATAAGTATCTCAACTTGAGAAGAGCTAAGCTTACCACAGAAAGGCCCAGTGTCCTGACCCATGGGAACTCTGCTGTCTGCAAAAGTGGAAAGCAAGGCTATAACTGAGTCCAGCTCCTGGGCCATTTGCCAAATATCCACAGCTGTAGAGAACAAGGAGGACTTGGGTTAAGACTAAAGGAAGAAGGGGTCATTCCACACAAGATCATCTCAAACTGCAGAGTCAGAAAAGGCAAAAGCATCCTTGGGACAACTAATAGATGGATTTGAATAGGGTGGCGGATTCTGGAATGGGTAATATAAACTGGGTTCTTACTATGCTAGGTGAAGTTCTAGGTATACTGTGACCTCACAGAAATCCTATGCAATAGTACCATTCACAAAGATACTAGGCATCCCCAAGAGCGCACAGCCGACAGACTATACTGGGGGGAGTTTGTCATAGACAAGCAGTGATA
Source organism: Ctenomys sociabilis (assembly GCA_004027165.1). NCBI lineage: Eukaryota > Metazoa > Chordata > Mammalia > Rodentia > Ctenomyidae > Ctenomys > Ctenomys sociabilis. Next base: position 6,946 of record PVKA01025114.1, read on the forward strand.
GCTGATTAGCATGAGCATTGCTTTGAATGTTAGGTGCTTCCATTTAATCCCTCTGCAGAAAAAAAAAAAAAAAAATGGCACCGAAAGGAATAATGGTCCATTATGGAGATAAATTATCTTTTAGAGAAAACTTCAAGTGTTCCCAAACCAAAGAAATAATGGAACCCTGAGGCAAGAGGTACACCAGTTACTCTGATTGAATCATTAACACATTATGTCATGTGTTAATGAAATCTCACACCGTATCCCCTAAATTAGTACAATTACAATGGGTCAACTGATATTCAAATATATTTTTTAAATGAGGTAGTGATTGCAGGGGGAAAGTAAGGAAAGAAACTCCTGGGCAGGACGAATCCAGCCTGTGAGGCCTAGCAGGCCCCTTGGCCCTCCCATTTCTCCACACCTTCCAAGGTCATGGATGTCACAGGGTCACTTTGCTATAGGGAGAGAGACAGAGGAAGAGGGATGAAACCAGAGGAAAGCCACATGTGGCTGAAGACAGATTAGGTCTGGTGGTGCACCCTGGAAGTCTCAGCACTTGGAAGGCTGAGGCAGGAAGATTGTTGTGTTTCAGACCAACCTGGTCTACAAAGTGAGCTCAAGGCCAGCCTCAACTATATCATAAGATCTGTCCCAAAAAGAGAAAAAGGAAGGAAGGAAGGAAGGAAGGAAGGAAGGAAGGAAGGAAGGAAGGAAGGAAGGAAGGAAGGAAGGAGAGACAGGCATAAATGCTAGGGAGGCAACAGAAGGCTGATGCTTAGGACAGACACGAAAAAAATGCAGCAAAAGGTTCAAAGGCACTGGATGAATGGTTTGAGAAAAACATTTGCTACAAATATTTGTTACATGGCACACCTATTCTGTGACCTAAGAATGGGCTTCCTGGCCCCCAAAATAGGAATGAGGCAGAACATAAATGCCGCTCTCCCCCTGAAAGTCAAGGACATCCTGCCCCACACCTTTCATCTTTGGGTGCCTCCTAGGAAGGCAGGAAGGAGTGCCTCCCAGCCCAGGGGCCCTGCAGCAAGAGGCAGAATCACGAATATCTGTATGGATTCAGCCCTAAGCATTTCCAGACCCCCACGTAGAATGGGATGTTTCCTGCTGTAAGGAGATCTTGCGTTTGGTAAGGAGATCTTGCACTTAGCTTTCCAGAGTCAGCCCGCCCCTTCCAAACAGAATGAGAGCTCTGAGAGCAAGAGGCAGAGGGATCATCTGTCTGTGTGGGCTCCAGGTAGGAGTCTCCTCTGTTCCCCGACCCCGGCCCTGATTCCTCCTCCCAAACCCTAAGGCCTGGTTCTTAATGCCCAGCATGCACACGGAAGAAGACTTGAGCTCCTGCAGAATGAAAAGATTCTCCTGACCCTCACATAAGGAGGAATGGCCTCCAGAGTGGACGCCACCTTTTCCTTTTCCTTGGAACAAGGCTGATGGATCTCACTTACCATGTCACAGGCGAGGAGTGACCCAGACCCTGAGACACCGGCCTGGGAACGGTCTGAGTGAGGCCTACGCCCGGAGCTTAACTCTCTGAGCAGTGTCAGTTCTGATCCAGTATTTGAGCACATTTGTGTTTTTGCCTTCCAGGACGTCAAGTCAGTAAGGAAAGTCTTGACATCCCCACTCCATGCCAAGGACGCCCTCAGAAGGCATGCACAGCAGCCTGCCGGTGTGATGCAGGAAGTGACTGTTAGACTCATTGCCTTGGTCAGTGGCATGGCCCCTTGGCAGCCCCTCCTTCACCTTAAGGCTTTAATCTTCTTCCTGGGAAATGTGGTCCTTTTCCTCTTTTAAGGCTCAGATAGAAAACCCCCTGCCCCAGGAATCCCTCTGTGTTCTACCCCTACAGTGTCCTGTCTCTGCTCCTCCATCTCCCTCCCCATGCCCCTCAGCGGGAACCTCTGAACTGGGGTCTCTACCACGATTGCACCCATTCATTGAGAAACTGTCAGTCGTCACTGTATTCTTAATAAATGTGGATGAGCTGAAATATAAAGGAATACATGAGTGAGTGGTTGGGTGGGTCGATAAACAGGCCCACAGAGAGAAGAAAGGAGGGGGAGATAAAAATAGAGCACTAAAAGCAGCAGGCTCTGAGCAGAGGTTCCAAACTCTATGGAGCACTTTAGCCCTGACTTTAAATGTGATCTCAGTGAAGTCACTTCCCTTCACGTGGCTTCTTATTGCTTGTGTGTTTGAAAAGCAGGCATTAGACTAAATTGCTTCAGCTCCCCGTTCTCCAACTCTGTGAATGAAAAGGTCCTCGGGACAAACCATATTAACGGATGTTTTGCACATCTTTCCCAGAAAATAACAATGATCCTCACCCAATTTCTTATCTGTAACCACCCTTCCCTGTCCAGTCCCCACCAGGAGCTTTGCTATCTCCCTGGGGACCTGCCCAGGGTATTTGTGAACAAAAGCAAGTGCCTTATCTGGTCACTCTCTCACCGGCTGTTCTGCCTCTGAAAAGCATGAATGGACTTGCAGAACACACGGCCTCTGATAGTCTTCGCAGCCCAGGAACAGGCGAGGGACAGCCTCGCCTTCTTAGAAAGATTGTGCAATTTCACGCTGCTATCAGAACTGACAAGGAGGCAACTCCTAGCCCTGGACCCCTCCGCTAAGTTCAACTCTAGGTCAAGTCAGGGGCCCCCAGCAACTCAGGGGCACAGGATCCACAGGAAGAAATTCCAGGATGTTGCCAGAAGCTAACAACAGTTCCCAGCTGTTCCCAGCCACCTCCTGCCATTGAGGGAGTTTGGGGGGGGGTCTTCCTGTCGAGGCAGCAGAAGAGGGATCACACGGATGGCTATGCCTGAGGGCCAGGGAAGAGGACAGGCCAGAGGAACAGCAGTCTGTCTGTCATCAGCAGTTTCTGCACACAGCCCAAGGCCTTCAAAAAAGACTCCCTCTCCTGAAACTGCTGAGGACCTTGACATCAGCTATACTGATGCTATCCTTGCTTAAGGACATTAAACCTGTCTCAGCCTGCCTAGGGCCAGAGCCTCACTATTCAATCCCTTCTGGAACATATACTGAGAAAGTCTTCCTAAAACCAAAATGGGTTTGTCTTAAATGGAATCAACTAACACCTACATTAAATGAGTTTTGCCTGGAAATCTTGTCTTTCCCCATCTACTACACCCTCAGTCACCTCCGCAGCCAACTGTCTGTCCACCCTGTGGTCATCATTCAGATCTCAGGAGCAATCCCCAACATCAGAGATACCTTCCCTGCCTGCCCCAGGTGACCAAACGCAGCCCTTCCTCTTGAGATGCCCATCCACTTTCTCTGCTCTCCCTCACTCCTTGCACAGAGGCACCCGTGTGTCATGCTTCTTGGTAGCACTTCAGTCTCTTCATGGCAGAGAGAGAGCCTGTCTTCCACTGCTGTCTACCAAAAACCTGCTTATAGCATAGCAATCAGCCAATATTTGCTGGAGGGGGAGGGGAGGTGAACATTTATGAATGATTCAGTCTCCTAAATGCTGGAAGAGAAAAAATGTTACAATTATTAAAGACTAGGAAGCTTTCAGCACATGGCATCTCAATTATTTCTTGTTTTCCTGTGAAATAAATATGGAGATGAAGAAGACATCGCTTTGCCTTCCAGGAGTTCATGGGCTACTGGAGAGCCAGATGCATGATTTACACTACGGAAGCTGATTGCTCCTCAAATCCCCACACGGGAGCTCTGTCGGAAACACTGAGTTCTTTACTCAGACCACAGAGCTACCCAGTGGCAGAGCGGGAATCCAGGACTCTTGAACCTTAAGATCAGGGGTCTTCTAGTGGCCTCCTCTTGCTCTTCTCAAGTCAGATTTTTTCTTTTAATGTTGGCATTTGAAACTGAGATAACACTGATTTCTACAAAACCAGAGTGCTCTGGCAGGGACAAAAGGTACGCCCGGACCTGGATATGCTGTTTTATTACCCAAATGGGGCACTGGATCATTCCGAGCAGGAAGCCTATGCTACCCCCTGAGGTGGTGCCACACCATTCCAGCATCAAGAGAACTGAGAGGGTTTGTGTGGCAGAGGCTTGCATCGGACACCAGAAAACCAAAAAGGAGAACATTCCACCAGCAAGTGATTGTAGGCCCCTAAAAGACAGAAATTGGCATGTAGACACTGCTCCCGAAAGAGCTAAGATCTGGAGAGCAAATTTCCTACACGACAAAGCTTTGGAACTCACACAACATTGTCCTGTTTGAGGCAAATTATTCTAATTCTTTGAAATTTACCTCCATAACCTGAACAAACGACTCTTCTTTTTTTTTCAGTTAAAAATAATTTAAAGTTTTTTTTTCCATTTATTTTTATTTTATTGAAATACAAATGTCAATCAGACAGTTTCAAAACAGCATAACCATACAGAGTCGATGAAATAATATACTGCAAACTGTTTTCATATAAATGACTCTTCTGATTACTGTTCAGACTAAATAGGAAAAGTCCTCAGCAACTCTGGCACTAGATTTTCCTGAGAATCAAGGACTGCTATATGGAGGGGAGGCTGTCGTATATGGAGGGACACACACACGCAGGGTAGCACTGCAGGTGGTGTGGGACTGATCCGAGGAGCTGGGTCAGCAGAGGGGAGCAAAGAAACTCCACAAAGGTTCTTGGAGCCACAGTGAAGGCTCTAGACAGTATCCTGGAATCTCTTCACATAGCTGTGGGCGTAAAGAAATCAAACCTGTGTTTGTTGAATCTTAATCCCATGAAACAATGAGAAGGGTGAATAGGAGAGAAGAGAAATTAGAGACTAAGACACTGGCTAGGTTGTAGGGCAGAGGATTCCAGGAAAGGGATGATCTACACAAAAACAGTGAGAAGAGGCTTGGAGAGACATAACTCAGGAGCACAAGGGCCTGTTTGGCAAGGGCAAGGGCCTGAGTTCGATTCCTGGTACCAAAAAAACAAAAAATCTAACTGAACAGACAGTGAGGAAATGGATTAGAAAGCAGGCTGCTAGTCACTCCTGAAACTTGATTCACAGATCTGGCATGTAGCAGAGGCAGGACCCATAGACAGAGCACAGAATGCTTCTGTGGCTTCCAGCTTGGGAGGTGACACTTTCAGTGTCACTGTTAACCATGACTTGGAGTTTAAGAGCCACTCAGCCATGGGAGGAAGAGGTAGTGGATGTAGTTGGTGACAGGCAATATTTGAGCTGCCTGTGTACATTCAGGTGATCTCCAAGAGGAACATAGAAAATGGATCTGAAGTGAAACCAGACATGGGCATTGATGATACCATTAGAAACAATGTAGTGTGAACATGATGAGCAAAGTTTACATAGAAAAATCATCATCAGAATAGAATCCTTATTTTTCTAAAAAAGAAGTTGCACACTCACATTTAGAAAAAGAGAAGCCAGAGAAGGCAAAGCAAAAAAGGATGGCAGGGGCATAGGAGGATTATGAAATCCTGAGAGGGGCTGCTAGGCAGAAAAGCAGTGAGGAGGTATCTTATGACAGTCACAGAAATCTACATGGAAGTGAAAATAAAATGGGAAAAGAAAAGGTCCTTTATGGTCTTGTGTGCCTACAGAGGAAACCACTGTTAACACTTTGGCCTGCTCCCTTTTAGTCTTTTTTTATTTTCCTACCCAATTATTGAAATGGAATCGTTTGTGCAATTAACAGGTGCAAATGTAATCTTTCCTAATTTGTGTGGCATTATTCTAAAACTCGTGCATTAAATACTAATGTGGTTCCAGCGTAGAAGAGGAAGAAAGAAAGAAGAGGAAGGGGAGGAAGGAGCCATAGATCTTGTTGAACTCAGCAGAGGCCTGAGAATAATGTAAGCCTGAAAAGGATATGGTTTCTTTCAAATTCCTTTTTAAATCTTACCTAAAGCTTAGAAGTATACAAAACTCATTACCCAATTTTTTACAGAAGGGCAAAAAAATTCTTTTGACAGTTGCAGTTGCATGTAACAACATCTCCACCTGCTGGACATGAGTGGTATTATCACAGAGAGGCTGCTCTGGTGGGCGAACTCCACCCCACCCAATAGGGAAGTCTTTGGGGTCCCTTGGCCTATGCATACTTCACAGAGAAACCTAGTCCCTTCACCCTCCCTCGTCCCTACTGGGATACTCTACCTCCACCACAGCCATAAAGAATTAGTATCAAACAAACATGTATCTGGTCTACAGCCATACCACCCTGGACACACCAGACCTCATCAAATATGTTTCTGGGGAAGACGGGGACCAGAGAACCTACTGAATGCAAGGGGAGCTAGTGAAGATTTAAGCAATCATGTAGCCAAAATGCAAGCTGGTGTGCAACAGGCGCTGGTTCTGGGTTAAGGACGCCCATGCCCCAGCTGAGCCCTGTGCCAGTGTGGTAAGGCTCAGAAAACCACCAAAGGTCACAAGCTTTGGAAGCAGACAGATGGCTGTTGGGTGCTCATGCCTCAGCAGTACCTTCCTTCATAGCTTTAATCGCAATGGCATGAACCTTTTATCTCTATCTGCCTATCTCCTCTTCCAAGTTCCTAATAAGTTGTAACCTCACAGAAGTATCCTCAGCCTCTGGGTTCTCCCAGAGTGTACCTGCACATGGATGAAGCACAGTCTGTCCTGCACTGGGAGAGGACACTTGAAGTGAGGGACTTTCTCCTAGCCTCACTCATGACTGGGCAATGAGATCACCAATGTGTGTACACACAGATCGAGCCCTGCAGCCACTCCTCATATGAGCCTTTGACTGTAGCTCTGAGACTGGATGTGTTTTGCTCTCTGTCTAAATCCACACCAGTTACCATCTGAGAGCCCCATGGATATATAAGGATGAGAGATTCTCAAACATAAAATGAGCTTAGAGCCCCTCACTCCTGGGGTAGGTTTCATGTAAGCACTGAGACTAATATGGTTCTTGGAGCCGAACAGCTGCTCAGAAAACAGATGTGGATCTAACAGCTGCCTCTGGCAGGGGAGGAGGGTAGGGGAGAAGAGCCTTGCCAGGCAAGCAGCTGGCCAAAGAAAGAGGGAAAGAGAGAAGAGGCAAGGTGTGCTTGCTACTCAGAGGTTTACCAGGCAGCTC